>JACMZG010001863.1:2272277-2330309 GCA_018340805.1 Microvelia longipes
CCAATTCAGTTTAAATTAAAGACAAATAAAAGATATGTCCCATTGAATAAAGTCTATATTAAAAAAATGTTTAAAATTCACTCACTCTATAGGTTCTGCTAATTCAGCTAAAATAGTTCACAAACATTATTGACACAAGTAAGTAAAAAATAAAAAAATGCTGACACTTTCAATTTTAAGGTCACTTAATATTGAATTCTCAACTTGAACTACACATAATTTCTCTAAAAAAAAGTTAAAAAAGGACTTGATAAAGTTATCTCATCAAGTTAAAATTACACATCCTAGTAGAGGATTACATTACAAATCTCTCTGCTAAATTTCATAACTCTACACGAAAGGGTTCACTAAGTAAAATGATTTCTTCAGGAGCTACTATTAAAACATGTTGCCTTCAAGGCTGCCTAATAGCTACCCCAGGTTAATATGGTTGTATGGATATAGGTTATTTTGATAGGAGTTGTCCCAATACGGAAACATTCATTTGCCGTAATCGAACACAATGTTATGTAAATAATGATTTTTTTACAGTTTAGATGTCTAGGTATTGGTGTGTATCAGGTTTGTAGTTGGTTTCCTTTAAATTCAGAAGAAGAAAAATTAGAATAATTTACAAAACTATCTAAATTTAATCAAATTTTACGGAAAAAACAATCACAGAACTTTCAAATATTACGAATTGAATGAAATATGAAAGTAAAGCGTTATTTATCTAGAGTTAAATTTGTTCAAAGATTGATCTTTAAATTTATGAAATAATAGATTTTAAATAATAGATTAAAGGTGACAAATAACAGATAAAGCTTTTAGAATTATTAGTTACTAATAAACTAAAGTTCAAATTATATTTTATGCTAGCATCTAACTAGATATAAAAGCGTTACTTTATGAATTAACGTTAATTTTATGAAATTATTTTGATGAAAAATCAAATTTCATTAAAATATTGAACATTAAATTTTGTAGATATTTATAATAAGTTAATGTTAAAATTTTTACTATATTTTACATAATACTTAATACTTACTACAATAATATTAATATAATTAGTTCATAATTAATAATATTAAAATTAACACTTACTAATTTACATAATACTTACTATATTTATATAATTTAGATAATAAAAGCGAAATTATTTTAGCATGAAAAATCAAACAATTAATAATTATGTTAAAATGAATATATTATAATCTCATTTTAAATTTACCAAATTTTACAATAATTGTATTTCATAAAGTGAATTGATAAAAATTAGCATGATAAACCAAATAATGAATATTATAAGTTTCTATATTTGATTACATCACGTTTATTTTTTTTTCTCTAAATAAAGAGCCATATAGGATAGAAAAAATGGTAAAGAATATACAAATCATTTGGCGGCGTAGTGGATCGCAATTAAATTAACAATCGACTTATCGACAACAATTGATTTGTATAAGTTAAGAAATGCTTAACATTGGAGGGAAAACAATTTGTCATAATTAGGGAAAATAAGGTTTTATATAGAAAATTTTCTTTATACACACTCGTCAAAGAAAATCTTAACCTTATTTATTAAAGCTTAGTCACGTCTGTGGTAATCAAATATTAACTATTTTGTTTCTTAAAATAAATATTAATTTAACAAACAGGTTACATAGTACCTTCGTTTTGTTTAGAAAAACAAAATTTTCTAATTTGAGTATACATACAATACAATTGCCTTGAAACGTTGGCAAACATAGTAATTGCGTACGTAATTTCAATAATTACATAAATAAAATAATTTTAATTAAACGAAATATTAATAAAGAATTACTTGATTTAAAGTTAAAGTATAGTTCTTACTAAACGTCTTAACCTAAAGGAAAATCTTAAGTTCTATTTTTGTGGTAAACTAATTAAAATGCCTAAACAAAAATGGCGGTATATTTTAATATAATGTAACATATAGTCTAGATGAGACAATAAATAACTTAATGCTAGTTTTTATCTTTCATAAATAATACGCAGTGTATAATTCACACAGGTTTTGATCGAAAACGATCTTTGATACCTGAGTATTACTGAATTTACAAAAATGTAAATTATTTGAAATTAGATTTTTTTTATAAATAAGAGCTAATTTTTACACGAACTACAATCAACGTATTATAAAATGCAACAATTATTGCAAAAGAGAAAAATACCTAATATCTAAAATAGTTTACCGATTTTTCTAAATGATTCAACAACCTAATTTAAATTATAGTTAAATAATATATAATTTCTTTTCTTTTATATTAAATATATCGTTGTAAATTTTGATTTTTAAAACTTATAATAAATGTCAGCCTGGAAATCTTATTTCAAACTCAAACTAAGATAAATATTATAAGATAATATTAAGTAAACTTCGAAAATCCGTCACAGAATGTTATAAGGCCTGCAATTGTTCCTTTGAGGTCGAACGCGAACAACCACAAATAAAAAATGACACCCTCGCAAACTACAACAAACTTAAGAAGTCTGATAAAAATTATAGTTTTTGATAGAATAAAAATTAAGTTTGAATAAGTTTAATTTAGCATAATAGTTATATAACGTGCATGTTTTTTTTTTCAAAATATTAGTTATATTTATTTTTATTTTATTTAGGTTTTACAATAGAAAACTTTTCAGTTACTTAAGTAAATTATAAATTAACATTAAGAACAAGAAATTAGAAAACCTGCGTGTCGCAATGAAGAAATTCTACTATAGAAACATTAGACAAAAAAAACGCTTAAATTTAAAATTTTAATTCTACTAATAAAATTTACTTTACAAAAAATATTTCTTAATTTTTTTTAATTTAATTTTTACAAAAAAAATAAGTACTTAAGGTACATATATAATAATATTTTATTTATTTGTTATTTTATTTACTTTTTATCTATATATTTCAATATATAGATTTAATTCAATAATATTTTAATTTATATATTCAAAATCTTGGATTGTTGTTATAACAAATTGGAGGATTTTATTAAAAAATTAGAATATGATGACTTTTGTAAAATTGTAAAATTGTTTTTGATAAATAATCCGTGCTACAGTGTAGAAGAGTATTTTGCCTTGTTTCCCTAATAGTGTGTTATTTTTTAAAAATTTGTGTTTGCTAATAATTTATTAAGCTTTGACTGTGATATCATGAGTGATTCTAGTATGTTTTAAACTATTCCTAATTGTTTGTTATGTTCCTGTGTTGTTCTGTTTGTAATTTTTATTTATTTTTAAAACTTAGTTATTTAGTAATAGGGTTGTCTGTGATAAGTAGATTTAATGGTTTAGGAATATTTATTGATATTGATATCACTCGTTGATATATTAGTCGTAACTTTTTAGAATGAAGTGAATGTATTTGTTTTAAATAATGATTTGTAAAAATTTGACGACTGTATACTTTAAGTCTCTACAATAAAGATTTTTATTTATTTATTATTTATTTATTATATTATTTTATTTATTCAACAAAACATGCTTGATTCCTTGTGCGGAGCACATATCTTTGAAATTCTGAGATGTAAAATTTTTCGCTTGATCGGTAATAATATGTTTTGGAGATCCGAAGATAGATATAAGCGATTTTTCTATTACTTTAACTGTTGTTTTGGCAGACATATTTCGTGTGGGTACAAATAAGCTAAATTTTGAAAACCCATCAACCATATTTAAAATATATTTCTTACCGTTGCTTGAAGCTGGTAGCGGTCCAGTATAATCAATAAACACTTTGTCGAATGGGAATTGGGGTGGGTTTGACGACATAAGTCCTAGCTTTGTATTTCGACTTTGTTTTGAAATTTGACATAAATGGCATTCTTTTACTAATTGAGTAATATCTTCTTTTAAATTTGGCCAGTAATATTTTGTGATATTTTGTTGATGGTTTTAAATATACCAAGATGATTACCAAGAGGCGAGTCATGGTAATACTTGAATATAGCAGGTATTAATATCTTAGGTATATAAACTCGGTATTTGTTTTGATTAGCAGATTTATAGACAAGAATATTGGAACGTACAGAACAATTTTTATACTAGGGGAGATTTAAGTTGTTTTTAATAAAATTTATTTCTGGGTCATTACTTTGATGAGATTCAATATCTGCAAAAACTTGGGGTATATCCCAAAGAACAAGAGTCTGCGCGTGATTAATTTGATCCGCTTTCTTATCACTGTAAAAATTGTTCAGAAATATTATTTTCATAATTACTATTTTCATCTTTGGACTCAAACATACGGGATAAACAGTCGGCTATCACATTTTCATGTGACCTGACATGTTTTGTGGTAAATTTTAAACTATTGAGCTGGGCGCTCCACCTAGCAAGTTTTGGATTTAAGCGAGCCCCTTTTAAAATGTAAGCTAGGGCAGAATTATCAGTTTCTAACAGGAAAGGTTGATGCTCTAAATATTCTCTGAATTTAGTAAATAGCAAAATGTATCGCTAAGGCTTCTAGTTCAAAAATAGATTTATTTTTCTCATGTCTAGCTAGAATTCTGGATGCATAATACAATGGGAGTCTATTTCCAAACTCATCTTCTTGGCTTAAAACAGCAGCTAAACCAGACCCAGACGCATCGGTCGCTAAAATAAAGGGTTTTGAAAAATCGGGTAATTTTATAACCGGGGAAGAAGCTAAGTTATTTTTTATTTGCTCAAAAGCCTTCTGCTCGACTTCGGTCCAAATAAACTCAACATTTTTCTTTTTAAGATTATAAAGGGGTGCTACTATTTCACTGAAATTATGTTGAAACTTGGAATAAAAATTAGCCATGCCAAAAATCTAGACAATTGTTTTACATTAGTGGGACTAGGGAAATCACAAATCGGCTTTACTCTATCCAAATTATACTATTTTTTCCATTTTTAAATACATGACCCAATATTTCTATCTTTTGATGACAAATTTTTAATTTTGGGGATTTACAGTCAAACCTGCTTGTTTTAATCAGTTTAAAACTTCTTCTAAAATTTAATAATGTTTTTCTATGGTTTCAGTGTATATAATTAAATCGTCAAAATATGCAAATAAGCCTTTAAATTTAATATCATGAAATAAATAATAAATAAATAAATAAAATCTTTATTGTAGAGACTTAAAAGTATACAGTCGTCAAATTTTACAAATCATTATTTAAAACAAATGCATTCACTTCATTCTAAAAAGTTACGACTAATATCAACGAGTGATATCAATATCAATAAATATTCCTAAACCATTAAATCTACTTATCACAGACAACCCTATTACTAAATAACTAAGTTTTAAAAATAAATAAAAATTACAAACAGAACAATACAGGAACATAACAAACAATTAGGAATAGTTATTAATATTAGTTAATTAGAATAGTTATAATTAGGAAAGATTATATCGATCAGTTTGGTCAGCATCTGCGCTGACATAACCCACCCTTGGGGCAAAACCTGGTACTCAAAAAGCCCTAGGGGGCAAGTGAAAGCAGTGAATTCCTTTGATCTTTCACTTAACTTGACTTGATAATATGCACTGGAAAGATCGATAGTTGATATGTATTTCGCTGAACCTAAGTATTGGAAAGCTGTATCTAGGGAGGGGGTCGGGGGAATAACTCTTTTATTAACTACTCGGAAGTCAGTTATTAGTCTCATTTTGGTACTATCTCGTTTAGGTATGACGAAACAAGGTGAAGAAATATTAGATGTAGACGGCCTTATGACGTCTTGCTCTAATAATTCATGTATTATTTTCTTTAACCCATCAAGTCGAGGGGGTGAAAGATGATAAACTTTTCCTTTAATTGGTGAATAATCTGTAAGCTCAATAAGGTCGGTTCTCCCAATTTTATTAGTTATAACACCTGAATATTTGTTTAAAATTTCTCTAAATTTAATTTTTTCATTTTCAGTTAAATGTGATAAATCAATATGGTCAATATTATTGGACTCATTATTTTCTGACGCACCACTTTCAGAAATTATATCATCTGTATTATTTATGGGTTCGTTTGATTGTTTTAAAGGTTGCAAATGGAAAGAAGTATTTTTATCAAAATTAAAATTTATGGTATGATTAAATCCGTTGATAATAATTCCGGCGTGTGTAATAAAATTTCGCCCAAGAATAATATCTACAGGTATGTTTCCGACATAAAACAGGAAATCCCAGGCATATTTATCCACTTTTATATGTATAATACTTTTCTCTTTGAATGTCATAACTGATCCATCTGCCAAAATAGTTTGGTAGTTGATAGATTCACGTTTTTTAACAGTATTTTTAAATTTCATCAATTGTTCTATAATGTCTTTAGAAACTAAGCTCTCTGTTGATTCCGTATCTAACAAACCTTTGAAACTCTTACCATCACATTTAATATTAACGTAATACGGTTCTGTGAATTTTGTTTCAGCATTAATTTTTTTTATATTAATAAAGGTGGAGGGCAGTTTATTATTTTTGGGGCGATTCCTACCCTTAATCGTCCCATTTAAGCGTTTAAAGCTTGATTATTATTTTTGGTGTTGGGATTTGATTGTAGTAATGATGAGTGTTGTGGATTGCATTGTTGGGTATTATAATTTTTGAATTTATTATTATTATGTCTTTGGTTATATTGGTGCTGGTTATGATTTTGTTGAACATAGTTAGTTTGACTATTTTGCATGTTTCTATTATATCTGTAATTTTGTTGAGGATTATAATAATGTCTTTGCATGTTATATTGTGAGTTGTTATTATTATTATGTTGTTTGTTATATTGTGGTCTATAATTTCGTTGTGATCTGTTTGCATTATGATACAATACAATACAATACAATAACCATTTATTGCTGGTAAAAAGATTTTTTATGATAAGTTCTTTTTTTTAAAAACATGCAAATCAGCATATGCTGTGGTTCCTCTAAAAGAGGGTTTATATTATTATAATTATTCTCCAATTTTTATAGATAATTTCTTTATAATTTATCAAAAATTTCAAATTTTAATTTTTTTAAATAATTTATTTTTATTGGTTTTATATAAAGAAGTCAAGATAAATAATATAGAGACACAAAAAATAAATTATTTTTAAATTCTATGCATGAAAATGATATTATTATTTTATTTATTTATTTATTTTTGTTTTATTTTTTTGATTCACTAAAATAATGTTCTATATTATTAATCTTTTTCTTCATGTTTATATTTTGAATTTCTACATTTTTTTTATTTTAAGGGGGAGTGAGCCAGACTTGGCAGTAAACTTCCGTCATTCTTTTCCATTCTCTTCTTTGGTTTGCTACTCTGAGCCAGGTCACACCTCCACACACAGTCCTGAACTCTTCATCCCATCTTTTCCTTGGTTTACCTCTTTTTCTTTTTAAATACCTGGGGTACCACTCTAATATTTTTTTTGTCCACCTTTCATCTGAAACTCTAGCTATGTGGCCAGCCCATTGCCATTTCCTTTTAGAGATAAATATTCCAACGTCTTTTAAGCCTGTTTGTTTTTGCAACCACATCTTTGTTTTTTTTTGTATCTTTTACGAACTAGAAGCATGCTTCTTTGCATTGCACGAACAGTTACCCTGATTTTACGCAATAAATCATTTGTAAGGGTCCATGTTTCTGAGGCATATGTTAATACAGGTAGAACTACAGAATTCCAGAGTTTCCTTTTTTCTTCGGCTCTTACTGACGATCTAAACAGTTTTCTATATCTATTATAGCATTTCCACGCCATACTAATCCTTCTAGATATTTCTATCTCATGGTTGTCGCTGCAAGTAATAGTTCTTCCGAGATAAATAAATTCTTTTACTTCCTCTATTGTTTTATTCTCTATTGTGATGGTCCCGCCACAATTCATAAACATAACTTTTGAATATTTATTTTTAAGCCTAGAGTGAGAGTTTCTTTAATTAATTCATCAGTCATTTGTTGCAGTTGCTCTGCGGAAATGCCAATTAGCACAATATCGTCTGCAAACTTTAATTTGTTTAAATACTGACCATTAATATTAATTCCTCTTCCATACCAGTTTAGTTTCCTAAACGCTTTTTCTAGGACCAAGGTAAAGATTTTTGTGGAAGGGATGTCACCTTGTTTTAGCCCTCTTCCGATATCAATCCACTTCTCTAGTCCTTGGAATCTAATTTTTATTTTTGAGCATTATGATAATTAGGGTTATATTGTTGTCTATAGTTTTGTTGTGAATGATCTCTTTGCGTGTAATTTTGTTGTTGTGTGTTGTTTATCTGTGTATAATTTTGTTTAGCAGAATTGAAATAAGTTTGTTGTCTTCTATTATGTTCTTGGTTATTTTGTGTATTCTTATATTTTTGGTAGTATTCTTTTTCGGTTTTTGAAATTTCTTCAGCATATTTAGAAGTTTGGTATAATTCTATATAATTGCAAGGTTGGGGATAGTTTGCTAAGGCTCTTCTAGTTTGAGGATTTATATTTTGCATTCATATTTTGTCATTAAAAAAAATTTAGAGTGATATAAGAAGTATTAGATATTATAGATTGAAAAAATAACTTATAGATTTTGTGCAATCAAAATGGATTGATACTTAGACTTTAATTTTTTTTTCCAGCATGATATTCAAAATTTTGGGGAGAACATTTTTGTATTAATTAGACGAAATTTTTAATAAATATAAAAGAAACGAATCAAACCACGGATGCTACCATTTTGTAACCATTTGGTCACAACAAACCCTCAAACTAACAAACCCAAGCCATTTTGATGTGCTTAAATAATTAATAGATAATATATAGATATAGGTATAGTACGAACACGCAGGTAGGACTAACTGCTAGAGCTAGGATTCATCTGGAATAGGGGTGGGAGTCATGGACAACGGTGGTAAGGTAGATTATTGTATGGAAGTATAGAGGAGGGATATGGGGGGTCTGTCATGCATGGTCACAATTCATCACAATACTATTCTGTTTCTGCCTTGTAGTTTAAAGTGTGTGGAGGTTTGTTTAATAGTGAGAGCACGTGTTGTTCCCAGTTTTCACTAGCTATAAGAGTCAGTGAAAATATGTATGATTGCTTGAAAAAGCATGAGATGAACCATAGAAATTCACGGCTCTTCTGTCTAGATTAGATGAAATATACTTACACTTGAAATTAAAAGGAGTAGAACACTATCTTAGGGAGTTGGCAAAAAGGGCCCAACCACATGGCCTACTTGCCTGGTAATTACTACCACTCCCCCATATTACTATCACTACTTACTAGATGAGTCTTACAGATTATTCTCTTGTTTATTAAACACCTAGCACTGATGATGACTTTTATTTAGTGGAAAATGCTTTGTTATTAAATATGTTTATCTTTTGTTGAGTGACTCTTATCTTATTGCATGCAAAAGATTACTCCTTCTGGATATTGCATGCAAAATATTACTCCTTCTGGATATTGCATGCAAAAGATTACTCCTTCTGGATATTGATGCAAAAGATTACTCCTTGTGGATATTGCATGCAAAAGATTACTCTTTGTGGATATTGCATGCAAAAGATTACTCCTTCTGGATATTGCATGAAAAATATTACTCCTTCTGGATATTGCATGCAAAAGATTACTCCTTCTGGATATTGCATGCAAAAGATTACTTCTTCTGTATGCATGCAAAAGATTACTTCTTCTGATATTGCATGCAAAAGATTACTCTTTCTGGATATTGCATGAAAAATATTACTCCTTCTGGATATTGCATGCAAAAGATTACATCTTCGGTGTCACCACTCTGTAATATGTATTTATGCATTTTATAAGGTTTCAATTTATTTTGAAAGTGGAAATATGGAGATTCAAGCAGTAATTATGGGTAATCACAGGTGTATACTTCCACAGATTATATTCATGAGAGGTAGTTTGCTCTTAACACAATTTTTTCTTCCCATCATAGCTTAAACCTCCGTTATTTATTTGAGCTTTGAAATTCAAGAATTAGAATTAAGGTATGACACGTGGTTATAATCAGTTGACAGTGTGTATAATAATGCAAGGGAGCCAATGAGGTTACTCCTTGATTTAAACCACACCCACAATTTCATATTGGACCAACCTCATTGGTTTATCAACACTATTTTCCCATGCTGTCAACTGATTGTAACCTTGAGGTATATTATAAAAGCTTTTACAACGTGTCAAAAACTATTTGCTTACAGAAGCTTCTATAAATAATTTTATTCGTTTATGTTATATTTAACACGGACAAATAACTTTTACTTGGTGTAAAATATTTTATGTATGGTGGGAGTGAAAATTATTGTTCTGGGATAGAACCTAGAACCAACCCACTGAGTCTATCATTATTGGTTAATGTTGTTGACTAATTGTATGTGTGCAGAAGAAGAAGCATCAACAAGTGGTGTAAACAGCTGTCCAAATAATGAAGAAACAGAATCCACTCCCATACCTGCAGGTATGTATTCTACACATACACACACATTTTCCTCTAAATTGATATTTAAGCTACTATGATGAAAAATGGAATATTAATGTCAAGTATAATTATTAATTTAATTATTGGTCTCCATAATACTTCTATAGTTTCTATGTCTATGTCAAGTATAATACTTTTGGCTAAAATATTATATTCTAGTATATAATACTTTAACTTAACTTTACTTTAACCTTGAACTAAAAGAGTGGGTGGGCTATATAAATTATCTCCAGAAGCAAAAGAGAAGCAGGCAATCACCATCTGCTGTCCTGCTGCCATTATAACAGGAGCAATCTGTGCTACTCCTGCCAATGGATATATATATATATATATATATATATATATTATATATATATATATATATATATATATATATATATATATTATATATATATATATATATATATATATATATATATATATATATATATATAATATAATATATATATATATATATATATATATAATATATATATATATATATATATATTATATATATATATATATATATATATATATTATATAATATATATATAACATTCCTTTAAAGGAAAATGTCTTGTCTACTCTCTGCCTTCTGATATCACCTTGCTAGTTTTCAAACTCAACAGGCCAGGGTCCCTAGCAATAGTAATCCCTTTTCTCTGTGGTGTTCTAGATTGACCCTCCAATGTTTTTCTTACTCAAAGCCCGAGAAGTGAAGCCCTGTTACCTTTAAAATGCAACCTAGAACTTTTGACCACAACGACATCATGCATCGTTACTTTTATTCTTATTACAGCTGCTGATTTCATATCAGGTTAAAAGCTCTTGAAAATCCTAATTTTGTTATATTTTTTATTAACCTGACTGTAATCTGTGTATCGATTATGTGGGGCTCCAATAATAAGCCATGTTTTGTTTCATTGCAGAGAGAAGTAGTATAAAGAGAAGAAAGATAGACGTCGATAACGAAGACTCGGATAGCTCCAATCCTGACCGGACAGTATATTGACTTCATACACTGTACATATTGTATTAACTTCATATTTTATGACATACCAATTCATCAAATAGGTCTTCATGATGTAACAGGACCTATGATCGACAAATATCAAATCATGACAAATATTGATCATCATGTCTATTCATACCCATTCCTAATACTAATTTAAGGAAGCATAGAAATCCATTAGAATCATTGTCCTGTATTCAAAAACATCTTCCTAACATGAGAATGTTAGGAAGATGTTTTTGAATACAGGACAATGATTCTAATGGATTTCTTGATCTTAAGGAGAATGTTAGGAAAATGTCTTTGAATACGGGCCTTAGACTCTCCTAGAATCTTTGAATAATAAAAGTATAGAAAGGTGTTCCATGTAATTCACTTATGACAGGGATGCTCTGGTCTGTTCTAGACTACAGAGCAATATCAGCTCTGCAGTCACACTCCAGTCCCAGGAGTCATAAGCATATCCTCATTACACAATTTATCCCAAATGGTGGTTGCTAATGAACACACTGAGCATCCATAAACTTGCCAATGTGCAAGTGTGAAATTAAGGAAAGCCTTCACGTTAAACAGCACCAAACATTCCATCTCTTAAGTAGTTCTATTTTGATTCTAACGAGGAAGTAGTATCAATAGGCCCTCTATTTAGTGTGAAAACCAAGTGGCCTGACTGAGATGTGAACCTGGACTACCTAGAGGTATATCTGAACAACTTGAATAGCCTTGATGCTCTTACCAACTAAGCTATCTGTGAACTCTTGAGGTCTAAGTTAGAATTAATCCTTTTAGAATACTTCAGCCCAAGGAATGATGCGAGAACACCGTCTTCTCCATATGCTTGTATCATTATGAAGATTTAAAATTAATCCTGTTATAAAAGTTCAGTTCCAGGTTGATCCTTAGCTTATTAGGTTTTAGGGTCGTTTTAAAGGTCTCCATTTTAAATCTCATTAACCTTATTAATAATATTATGTTAGAACTTTTTGTTTTAAAGTTTAAAAAATAAAATTATTAGAAATTGATGTTGTATATAATAATAAGTTAAGTTGTAAAATAATAATAAAACAATATTAAACAATAAACTTTTTTATTTACAATGACTTAGTTTTTCTAAAAAAAAGCAATTCTCATGAGCCTAAAAGTTGAATAATAGAGAGATGGATAAAAGTTAGTTACCCCCCATAGATATGCACTATGGTATATCTATGTACTAGAAGACTTGCATCTGTACAGGAGTTATTGTAACTTAAACTCTGGGTCTCCAGGTATTGTGGTTTAAGATTCTTCAGTGTTAGTTTTAGTAAGTGTTATCCTTATAGTCAGAGTTGATTTACAATAAAGATTATGTAGTCAGTCTATCTGGAGAGACAAATGTTTTACTTCAGGTTAATAAGATGGTGCTAGTAATACTTTGTGTCAAGATAGTTTTTTTTAGCAAATATGAGAACATCGCCATGGTTCTAAATTATCGCAGCTGTGAATTGGCAAACATTGAACCTCATTTTTGCCTAATCATCCTTCTTATAGATATACTTGCCCCTCATATGATGAGGCAGGGGTACCACCCTAGGGCAAGGCACCTGACCCAATATTTCACATATACAGTGACGGCTACACTGGTAACCAAAATTACTCGGGTTATCTATCTGAGCTATGGCTTCTTCTTTCAGCTTCTCTCTACACAAAAAAACATCAGTATAATAAGTACAATATCCAGCTAATGTTTTAATCCAAACCAATACATAAAACAATGAAACATAATGTTTTATGTTTCAATATATACAGGGTGTTTCATATAAAGTGTCCACCATAGAAGGAGGTGATAGTACTCTTCAAAAGGAACAAAAAATGTCCTATAATATAAACCCGATCTCCAACCGTTTTCCTACAAGGTCAAATTTAATATTTTAAAAAATAATTGACCTCACATCATAAAATTGTTAATAGGGTTTTAACTGTTCAAGCTAGAAAGGCGAAATTGGTCTTATTAGAAAGCTGAGTAAATTTCCTAAAGGACAAACTACTAACTATGTCAAATATTTTGGGAACTACTGCCCAAAAATTTGCATGGAAAACGATTTTTTGAAAACATTGAATTTGATGAAATTTTTATAGCAGGGCATTAGAGGAAGTAAGAGATGAGCAAAAGTTTAGCCGAGAATGGAAAAAAAACTTCTCTTATGATTGCCCTATTTATTTATTTTATTTATTGATTTATTTAAACTGGCGAAATTGAGACAAAAGTCTCCTCTTCCATTCCGCCAGCACTCAAACAATACAATTGATTAAACAATGATTGCCCTATAAGAAAATCTAAATATTTTTATGCATTCAATGGTCAAAAATGTAAACTATTGTTGCTAGAGTACGACACACGGCTAAAATCAATTGACACCCCGCCAAAATCTCAATGCTTTCAACCCTCATTTATAAATAAAAAAATCCCTTCTTTATAGTAACAAAAAAAATTTCCTACTCTGGCAACACTAAAAGTCAGGTTATGTTTTGAATTTTATGATTTGTTTTATATTGATATCGTATTTTTTTATTTTTAAAAATTTATTATTTACTTTTTAAGTAGGAATATCGTTGTATCTTATAAATTTACCTACTAAGTGTTGCATTAAATTTGTTCGGGAAGTATGAATTAAGTGAAGTTAAAGTTTTTGATTACGTAATGCAAATGGATCATAATAGTTCTATGATAAAAGTTTGACGGATTTAAATAAATCGTCAGCTATAATTACTTTTTTCCAAAATAAACTGCTTTTTTGTGTCATGTTTGTATAATTGAATGCGTATTGTTTCATATTATAAAAATAATATGACACAATATGCATTCATGACTTAAAAAAGTCAAGACTGTCATCTATTGAAAGACATTGGCATTTTCGAAAAAAATGCTGTCTTTTGGTTGACAGACCCCAACCCTGCGCTGTACTCTAATAGCAAGAAATGCTTGAAGAATACATCAATGTCCATGCGTCAAATATAGGCACTCAGATCATATTACAACTCTGCAATAATTGGATGAATTAAACATATTGGAATGGAACGAAACGAACTCGAACAGATAAATATGTACAATGAGGGAAATAAAAGACGCGAGGTTTTAAATATTTACAACCAGGGTTGCCTTTTATGATTTTATTTACGAAAAGGTATTTTTTTTATACCGAGGTTGGCATAAATGGAGGGGGAAAGAGCGGGGTCCGTCTGAACCAATAGAATTCTTTCCCTCACAGATTTTTGGGCGGGGTGTCAATTTGATTTTAGCCGTGTGTCGTATTATAGAAGTTGCAAAAACTAATAATTTTTGTCGTATAAAAGTGAAAATAATGTGTTATTTTAACAATTTTTTTTTCGAAAGTAATCTAACAATACGAGTTTTAGACTCTAGAAGGTAAAATAAACAAATTTTATTCTTACACATTTTTCTCTAACACCACTCTTTTCTCCTGTTTTAGAGATTTTTAATTTTTTTTATATACCATGTAATTAACATTGTAGAGTTATGCAAAAATGCCAAAAAATAGTAGTTTTTCCAACTTCTAGGAAGAATGGCTTAAAATTTTTGACTATTGAATGTATGATTTGTTTTGGAGGAGTACTATCACTCCTTCTTTGGTGGACACTTTATATGAAACACCCTGTATAGCAATGAAAAATTATTAAGAAAAAACAGCCCGGAGAGTAAACAGCATAAGGAATATATTTCGATTTGATTGGTTAAACAGATAGTTATGCAGGTTGCCTAGAGAAAGTGACCAATCAACTTATTTATGTCATTGTTTGGCCCTCCAGAACCATTGTTTACAGTTCTATCCTTTATTAGATAGGTTTGACACAAATTTATTGTTTCTTTTCATACAAAAGAAATGAAGGAGAAACCATGGGGTCAGCAATGACTTCAATGGTGAAATATCAACAACAGTTTACATTTAATTAGAACTTTCAAACTATACCAGGTGGGACGTTTCTGATGCACAAACCATAATTAGTCTAATTACCAATTATTTACACACTATGTTTTAATTAACCATTGGTAACACTGCTCTATAAAACTGAATACTATTACATAAAAGTAATGTTTTATATAAAGTTGAGTTTCGTAGAACATAGTGTTCATCTATGATGTCCCTGGGGTTTTTTGTCAGGACTGCAAGGAGCATTATAAGAAATTTGCAATCCTAACAGCACCAAGGATTTATATATTGCAGTGTTTAGTGTTTGTTAAAAATAATATTAGAATGTTTAGTCAAGAGCAGTAGTCATTTATACGAACTTGGTTTAAGAATAACCTGATGGTAAAGAAATGTAGAGTGTTGAGGAGCCAGAATAGTGTAAACTACTGGTGTAGTAAATTATATAATGCTCTTCCAGAGAATATTAAATTGTTAGAAACAAAGAAGTTTAAAGCATGCATTTGCAAAGTATTGAAAAAAATGTTTCTACTCAGTAGATGAAAATTTAAATTTATTTTTTTGACTATAGTTATAAAAAAGTAGAGGACCCAGTTATGGGTCCTCGACAATGAAAATGTTATCTTATTTTATCTTGGTTCCTGAATATGCCTCCACAGTGGAAGCTAACATCATCAACACTGATATGGTCACTACCGGAAAACCTAAAACTTATTAATATTGACTGTTTTGGAACCCAAATTAAACCCTACAGTCTATCGTTTAGTTTAAAAATCTTGACAGGTCAGTTTAGACACCACTGATTCTTAAGAGAAAAAAATCCCTGTAAGAAGGGAGCGGGAAAAAACTATGTAAACAAATCAGGTTATTTTACCCGTATTTTCTTGGCGATGTTTTTTAACATTTCTTTTGTGTAGTTTTTTTTTTAAATATCATTTTTAAGATTAATTTGAACGTAGTTTTGAAAACGATGTAATCAAAAAAAGAACCACAAACAAAGTGAACGATTGCTGGGAAGAAGGTTTTTTCCCTACAACAGTTATTGTGGTAGGGATTTTTTTTCTCTTTTTCAAGTGAGAGGTTGTCAGCGGCTTCACTGATTGGTCAATCCTCAATATAGTTATGACCTTGGGGATTTTTAAACTTAAAGATAGCCTGTAAGAAATGTGTTACCTTATTCCATTAATTTGTATCAAGCTATTGTATGACATATATCATAGATTTCTTATAAAATCATAAGAAAAACCTCACCATAACTTCCCTTGCTATGCTTGAGCAATAGTTACCAACTAACGATGATAAATTTTAACTTGCATGAGTCGACTTTGAGGGACCTTGTTTTCCCCTTATTTATTGCCCAGTAAAGGGCAACTCTTAAAAATAACAGAGCAAAATGTAAATATACGAACATATCTGTACTCAATTATCTGCAAACAGGCCAAATGGTTGAGTTGTGTTTGGTTCCTTTTTCAAGTTAGCAGGATCAAACATTCGACTACTTTTTAGTGAATGCAATTTTTTGTCTTAACATTGCAATAATTACATCTTGTCTGCTTATTTATGCTTTTCAGCTTTGTCAGAAAAACATATTTTAAAAGATTTATGAAAAGTGTGCATCAATTGTCATTAGTATTCATCCCTATCCACAACCTCTTAATTAAGTCCAAATTATGTATTTTTTAAGATGTATAATTTTGGTATCAAAAGGCCAAGTAGGATCTCCACTTAACTTCCATCATACAAACAACCATTCAACATACATACATCCTCAGTCAAAACGAGTGAATATACAGGGATATTTAACAAACAGCCCCGTTGAAAAATGTTGTTCCTCCACTAGACCTTATGTCTTATGTTAGAGCTTGTGGACAGGGGTTATCATAATGTTCAACTAAAGTTGTACTGACTTGGACTTTCCAACTACGGTAAGTAGGTGTTTTAATATATCATCCTTATTCTTACTATCTACATCTATCATCATCTTCTCTTCTCCTTCTGAAAATATAAGGCAACAAATTTAAGAATGAAAACTCTTGATCACAGAGAACATGCTACAAGAAACCATTATACTATGAAACACATTAGTCATTTTATTTTCTTCACCAAAAACAATTCAAATTTCCAAAATAGCATTTTAAAAAAGTTGGACACTATTTCTACCAGAAGCTTCCAAAAAAAACTAGAAGTATGACCTACAAACATCATTTGGGCGCAGGGTCCCTTAGAACTTTTCCTTGCTATATTAAATTGGATTCGTGCATCATTAACACTTTAGACTCGCTTCGCTCAGCCTTTGAGAATAGAAATCTCTAAATTTATATTTCAGTATGGCTTCGGACTCAAATAGTAAAAACATCGGTTTTGTTTTCAGCCGTCACCCATCCAGGCACTGACCTCGCTCGAAGCTGCTAAACATTAGTGATCCAACAAAACTATAGACATACAAGCAGTGGTGAAATGAAACTTCCCAAACTTTTTTTATTTCGTAGAGGGATACACTTGTACCAAATTCCAACTCAGATTATTTTTCGAATTTAAACAATTGTTTAAAAAAGAAACAAGAACATGCCATTCAACCAAAATTAAACTACTTTTATACAAGTTCTCTATTAACATTGCATTGTTTTGCAGTCTTTGACTCAGGGTTGAAGTTTGGACATACCAAGGTAGGATAACAGAGTTCTGACTTTTTTTTATAAAATAAAAGTAAGAATTAAGAGATTACCAAAGTAGCACGTGATGAAAGGAGTGGGCGTCATATTCCTGAGAGTGATGCACTGCACATTAGGGTTCTTGTACTGAACCTGCGGAAGCGTCCAGAACACAAATTCTCTGAAACACATTTCAATCCTTCTTATAGACTCCATCGCAACTAAAACCTGCACGGATAAGGTTTCATGTTCCCACAAAACTTTTCCTCGGCTCATCATCACGACTTGAGACTTGTCCTCAGAATTTACATTGCATTTTAAAACCTATTTTATTCCCAGTGGTCACCCATCCAGGCACTGACTTTGCTCAATGCTGCTAAACATTGGTGTTTGTCTTATATAGTATGGGTGCTGAATTTCACATCAATGCAACCATTATTTTGTGTTTTATGAATTCGTTAAATTTATGCTGAGTCAATAATGCCTGTTAATGACATCATCAAAAAATCAATTTTATAAATAATTCAAATTAAGTAATAATAAATTAATTATTTTGTTAGCACAACTAGACCTAAATAATGATTTTTGTTCAAGTTTCAACTCTCTAGAATAAACACACTGGGAGCCACAGTGACAACAGACACACTCACATATAATTGTTGACACAATATAATTGTGCGAGAGACTGTTCTATTATTCTACATTCGTCATCATTGATGGCTCGACATGATGTCATGTTCCACTCTGTTTCGTTACGCGTAACTCATCAATTGTGTCTCTCGCACAATTATATTGTGGCAACTATTCATGTTTTGTAAAACTCGGTAGAATCAAATGATATATATTTTGCATGCTAAGCATGATGGCGGTAAGAGAGCACCCTCGTCTCTGGTAAATACTTCACATTATATTCTTTGAAATTAATTGAAGGTCAGAGTGAGTTCAGGCTCTGTCGGCGCCCTGATGAGTTAGAAGTAACTATACAGAGTGGGACATGACATTATGTCGAGCCATCAATGATGACGAATGTCGAATGACATTGACTTTGGTCAGTCTGACTTCCCAACACCTCCTTTAAATCATAGCATTCTGAATGGTTAGGCGCCCCACCCAAAGCCAACTAATAGTTGGTAAAAGTCCATACAACTACCTGGCTCCGCTGTGATGATCCCCACTCGTGTTGTAGTTTATAGAAAATATTTTTAGTTTATCTTTGAAATACAGCTGCCCAGCTTCTAAATATTTTAACGTTCTCCTAATAGGAGCGGCTCCTTTCATAAACGGCATATCTGTGACGTGTTCTCAGTCACAGGTGTCAAGGGTCGGCTTTCAAATATCCTGGAACCAGCTTTCTGCCTCTCTCGGACTCGGAACTGACACCTTTCAAACGATCCGATAGTAGGCTTAACTTCTATAATCAGTTAGTACTTAGAGACTAACTAACAAACTACCAACTTTTAAGAAGTAACATTCATAACACAACCATTAGTTAGATTTAAATTATAATTAATCGAATACAAAATATAATAAATACTTTTCGCTATGTAAAAATTTGAAAATACATATGATTCTTCTTGTTTTTCTTTACCTTCTATAGGCAGTGTTGCCAAAAAAGTTGAAGCTTCATTTTTAAAGAATCTGAACATAGATCATTTCAAAGGGATAAAGGGGCTGATCGGGTAGGGGTACCTCGGAATTTGTCGGATTTGCCACGGTCATCATAAAGATAAAGAAATCACCTAACTTGTTTTGCAGGCACTCTAGTGGTCACAAACGACCGATTAATTTTATAGTATTTTTTTTTATTTTGAAAAAAATATTTAAACAATTTTTTGGGGTCATTTTAAAAAAAACTACTTCTGTGTTGCTCCATCTAGTGATTAATGGTTAATATATCTTTCAGATGCTGGAATATTCCTCTTTATATAACTTCAAAGCTTTGGTAGAGATAAAATGATTATTTGTAGAGGCACCGAAGAAACATCAAGTCAAATCAGTATCTAAAGAGGATTATTTTTATTTTATTGTGGTATTTATAACAATAAAAAAAATAGTCTAGGAATGAGGTGGTTTAAGGGGCAGTTGAAGCTGATGATAAATGGCTTAAAATTGGAAATATTTGGGAAGTTGGGTTAAGGGGGCTGTTGAAGCTGATGATATATAGCTAAACAATCAACAATAATTAGAGAATGGGGGTAAAGGGAGCTTTCAAAGCTGATATTTTACTGTACGACCAAAATTCCTTTATTTGAAAGATTTTCTTATTTGCTATTTCAGAAAACGCTTGATTGACAAAATAACTTGTGATTGGATTGACATGAAAATCTAATTTAAAGTTGTTTATTAACAAATGATATTAAATAAAAAAAATTATTGGATTCTTTCAAATCAAAAAGACGCTGGGACTCAGAAGCTTTGGAAGACCAGTAGACAATCTGAATTTGGAAAAAAAGGAGAGAGTAGTCAACCCTGAGTTTTGTCATCAATTTTATCTAAATATAATTTTATATTCTAAATTTATATTTAAGTAAGTATGGGATGGCCCACTTAAGGAATATGGGGTGTAGGGGGCTGCTGAAACCAGATGTCATATTATGGCTAAATCTGTCAAAAATTAGGGAATGGGGATTACGGGGCAGTTGAAGCTGATGTTATTAGGCTAAAATTGACAAAAATTAGGGGGCTGCTGAATCTGGTGTAATATTAGGGCTTAAATTGTAAAAATTTAGGGAATAGGGATTTGGGGCCTGTTAAAGCTGATGTAATGGCCCAAATACTTGGAAATGAGGTTTTGCTAATTCTTTATAGTTACATAAAAAAGTAACAAATTATAAAAGAATTAAATAAAAGCTATTTAGCTATTGGACAGGAAAATATAATTTCACAGGCGAATAATAAATTTAGCCCCTGAGTGAGGTGAACTATTAAATTTAAATGATCTGGTCTATTGATACACTGAAATATTATTAGTTTTAATACTACTTAGCAGGACCTCGTGGACCAACTATTTAATAAAATTGTAAAAATAAAACTAAAGACAAAGTAATATTTAATAAACAAAAAAAACTTATATTTATTTACAGAAAGTTAAAAATTATTTACAAGATTTTACTAAAATTCTCACTTGACTTTACTTATTGATATTTTAAAAACATCATAAACATAAAAAGTGTAATAATAAATAAATATCCTAAAAATACAAATAAGGAAAAAGTAATACCAATAAATAAATTAAAAAAAGAACAACTAAAATCTTCATTTATATAAACTTAAAAGAATTTATATGACTTTTACTCAAACCCTATTTTAATTATAACTAATAATTTGAAAAATATAAGTGAAAAAAAGAAAGCAACTAAAAATACAACAAATGAAATAATAAATTGTAGCATAAATTAAATCATTACTTTTTAAAATTGGCTGGAAAAAACTTAGATCAGCTGTGAATAAAATTATTCTCCTGGATAGGCTCTAAAAGCATTACAAAGCTTCAAATGTGCAGAAACTGTCTTATATTTTCATACCAAACATAATTTGATTTAGGTGGCAACAGCCTTTGTTTTACGCAGAAGGGCCTTAACCATCATTTGTTCACACAAGGTGTTTAAACCCTATAGCAGGGTTTGAACACTACAGGGTTCGACCCTGAAACTCAAAACATTCATCTCTTTTTTATCCGGTTCAAGTCTACACAAGAAGTTAAAAATACCATGTAAACAAGTTGGGTTCAACCCCCCAAGATGTTTCTTTTTATCAACTCTGATATATTATTGAAATTTATTTTTACTGAACTAATTTATGCAATTATTTATACAATGTTACACGTTAAAATTAATAATGTTATAGTAATCTATATTTAATATTTGAATTATAACCGCTAGTGGATTTTATACCATAAGGATGTAAATAAAAGTCTATCCACAAATAAATTTCAACCAATGTAATGATGACAAAACCGGCTTTCAACCTAATACAGGTCATCTTCAGTGCCGGTGAGAAGAAGCTAATTTTTCCTATCCAGTCTTGTTACAAGATTTGAGACTGGATGCAGATCTCAAATCTTGTAACAAGAATCAAGAGAAAAAATTAGCTTCTTCTCACCGGCACTGAGGATGACCTGTATTAGTTTGAAAGCCGGTTTTGTCATCATTACATTGGTTGAAATTTATTTGTGGATAGACTTTTATTTACATCCTTAATCTCTATTTAATTAAACTAAAAAAAATCTCCAAAAGTTCGTAATCTCTTTAATACCTGCAGTTGGCAACATGTTTATCAGATGATTTATGACATAGAGATATATAATAGAGGAGGCATTGCCAATCTCATTACATTGAGGCTTGAAACATAGTTTTGAGTCTCGGTGTAACCTCATTTAAAGCCTTCAAGAGTGAGTTAAGGTTATAAAAAAATCACATTCCTTGTGTTTTGACTTGTATTTTTAAAGTTCTACTCTATAAGTTACTGAAATTTTGTACTGATTATTTCATTGTCTTCATAAGCAAAGGTAGTCAAGTTATTTCTTTTTTGATGTTTCAAAATATAACCTACAGGGCTCTCTAGTAATAATATCTTTATGAGTTAACAGAATACAATGCATTTTTTATCTCATCAAATAAATAGAACCCATTTCTAGAAGTTATAAGTTGTAATAAATCCACAAATGTACCGTAAAAATTAAAAGACATAATGAGAAATAAAAATAAACCTAAAATAATGTTAAAGTAATACAAGTTTCTTGAAGGTGGCGTTTAAACTCAGAGTTCAACCCCTTTTGTGTGAACAGTTGGGTATGAATCCATTGAGGGTCAACCACAGTGCCAAACGCTGTGAGTGAAGAAAGTAATAGATAATTCAAATAGAGTTTTTGCACATTCAATGATAAAATGTCTCTTAAACGGTTTATTAGGCTATATATATATATATATATATATATATATATATATATATATATATATATATATATATATATATATATATATATATATATATATATATATATAATATATAATTATATATATATATATATATATATATATATATATATATATATATATATATATATATATATATATATAAATATTAATGCAAAATAATTATTAATAATATATTCAATAACCATTTTTTTTAGAACAGGCTGTTTCAAGAATCATTTTATATATTTTACAAATGAAATTTACATTTTTTTCTTTCTAATATTTTACAGTGAGTTACATTATACAGCATAAAAAAGATAAAACAATAAGATAAGTGCCAACACTCCATTGTTTAAAAGATACACCCTGTATTTATTTAGCTCACAGAGTGGCTTAGTCTAAGATCTCATATCTTACAAATACAGTACAATTATTTAGTCACCATATGGCATAATATATATAGAAAATTAGGTCCGGGGTACCTCGGAACTATACTTTTCCTCAGCAATTTGGGTTAGCTTCGCCGACACTAAAGTAATATATAAAAACAAGTAGGGAAACAAACACGATTTCTGTCAGACCTGGCATGTAGTTCACATTTTGTCACCAGGGAGTTGGCTCAATTTTCCTATGACCGTGGCCATTTTGTTTTACCCTAGTAAATGTAAACAAACTATTAACGGTTGGTAATCAACTTTTTTGTTTTTATTGCATTTATGTTAACAGTTTATTTTAAAATGTTAATAATTTGTGTAAGAAATACATTTAAGTCTGAATCTTTAAATACTAGGTGTGTTTAAATTACTTAAAACGAGTGGCTAATTAAACTTTTTTTTCGAGTGCACTATTTAACTTGGGACATTTTTGCAAATAATATTTGTTTTTCCCCTTTAAAAATTAATTGTAATTTAACAAATTTAACCTAATTTTTGTAATAAGTACCTAATTTTAAGGCAATACACTGTTGTCTGCATTTTCTTCAAAATCTTAATAAAAACATGTGGTTTACCTTTACTATAGTTTCTCTTTTTCTTTAAATAATTATAACAATTATTATTTAACAGAGTTTAATACAAAATTATCACGTACATATTAAAGTATGAAAACACGATAAAATGTAAAACCCACTTAATGTTATCAGGGTTGACAATAAAATTAAATAAAAAAACCTAAATCCGAAAAGGCGCATGCGCAGTTATTCTAATTTCAGCTATTTTTTTATTTTTGAGCCAGCTATCAGCTGATCGGACGGGTCTGAATTTTTTTACATGTGTCAGTATAGGAATTTCTCTATTTGGTTTATATATTACTTTAGCCGACACATAGACTATTAAAATCACCTAATTTGTATATATATATATATATATATATATATATATTATATATATATATATATATATATATATATATATATATATATATATTACTCTGACCTTGCATTGATCATTTAAATTTTGTTCCCAATTGTAAAAAATTATAAACACAGGGAAATATGAGAAGACAGGTAGCTCTTTATAAGCCTAAAAAAAGTAACATTTTATCCTATTAGTAGCAAGAGTTCAAAACTAACTAACTAGTGAAATTTGGTTCGAGGGTACTCCTGTATAAAAGAAACAGTTATAAAGGAGTTTCAAACATGGCTAGTATATTCACAGATTTGAACAGATAATTAATAATGTTCAGTAAGTGGTGTCAGCATGTCAGTAAGTGGTGTCAGCATGTTGATAGGGGACCACTAAGAATTTGTTTTGTACTTGAGGACAAGGAAAGCAAGTTCTAACAGCAATGTGTCATAAATTAGGTGATTTTCATACTGTAAGGACCAGTGAAGTGAGACTGGAGTGGTGAGGATTAGGAGAGGAAATGTTCTGAGGTACCCTGTACCTAATTTTTAAAATTGAATCACTAATATCATTTTTTTGTCACCAAGGTTTAAAAAGAAGAATTGAGTTGTTTTACTAAGGTAACCCTTCAATTTCTCTAAGTAAAGTAAAATATCGTCAGTTGCTCAGTCTCCTAAAACACTGATACACTCACTAAAGATGCATTTGCAACGCCCGACCTGAGCATTATGTTCAGAAGTAGAAAGGAGTCACAATCACCAACCATCATACTGACCAGAATCAAAAGTGTCTTGTGTGATTATATGATATGTTACAATGGTTTAAAACTTAAAAATGTTTATCTTATCTTAAAAAATGGATAAAAATAATTGGATGCTACAGAATGTAAAGAAACGTAAAACAATTATGTTTAGTCAGTTGTTTATGTTTTGTAATGAGTTGTTGTCAGTCTTTCTGTTGTATTAAAAAGAATTAAAGGAACAAAAAAAATGTACCGCAAAAAATAAGAATACAAAATGAAAACATTCTGCAATTTTGTAATTAATTACTTGGTTTTCCCACAAAAAAGGTTTCAAAGTAGTGGGGGAGAAGTCAACAAACTAATCGAGCTCTGGGCACATTACTTTCGTTTAACCTTTTTCACTTGACAGGCTCTGCTCTTGGCCACGCCTTCAGAACCTCATCCGTGCTGCAGAAAACACATTTTATTGAACGTTCCGAATGGTCAGGCCTCTTGATGCGAATGCACCCAAAGTTTTCCAAACAACTCCTCTTTTTCCTCTCATACAAAAGCCTTGGATTTATCAGATAGGAACATAAAACTATTATCTGTTATAAGGTTTTTTCCTATAGGCAGTCTTATAGTTAGTTTTATATTTGGTCTGATTAGTCTTATGTAAGTTCTGTCGGTACTGGTGTATGGGTTGAAGGTTAGTCTCCACTTCGTCTCCACTCTCAGCCATTTTCTTCAGTTTGCTCTCTATCAGCTTTATCTGAGCTTCCCGACTGCATGAAAAACAATAAAAAAAATAATAAAGAAATTAATAAAAAAAGGCCATTAAAAAAAGGATTGAGAACTAACTGGGCACTTTATATGGAAAGAAGTATTAAGGCATAGCAACAGTCAACTTAACCAAGCCATTGTGAAACCTAATACAGCAGCAGCAGATAGTGGAAAGAGCTAGCTTGAGTCCTATGATTGGACCCAGTAATAGACAGGAGTCGAATTTTCCACAGTTTGGAAAATTTGTATCTTTAGGCACAGATGTAGTTGAGGACTCTCATTCTATTTAGAATACTTGATAAACAACTCGATAAACAGCTATTTAAAATGAAATTTATTATCATGAAGGTTGCAACTGATACTCTTGAAGTCTTTGCCCCCGATTGACTTGATTTTCTTGCGGTGGGCATAGCTTCAAAATTGTGAAGTTGAAACAAAAGACGTATAGACTTCACATAATCCTCTTGCAAGCAGAATTTGAACATAAATAAAGTAAATAACTCTGACATCTTGCAGCACTTATGTATAGCACATACATAAGGGCTATACATAAGCATGTATAGCACTAGAGTTGGATGACAGCACGTCATCCAACTCGAGCCTATTTCTGAATGTATACTTCATCAGGTAAAAAAGCTCTAGGATACAAGTCTTAAAGAAAATACAATGGAATAGAAGGAATTGATATTTCACATTCACAAATTCAAGGCACAGAAGTAACTTGAGCAACTTATCTACAGAGTTACAGACAGATATTCCACACCACAAAAGCAGATATACATACTTCTTGAATTATAAACAAATTACCTCTTTATTCTTGACTGCAAATAGTAACAATTTGTACTAATTTTCATAACAATTTCATTCAAAAATTGAACACAAATCAAGAAACTAACATTGACATCTAACAGTAGTTATGTAAGTGCGAAGATAAATTGAAAATAAATCGTGGAACGCATGTAAATAATACTTGAAACTCAGAACAATTCCAATAAGTGAAACGTATGAACGAAACTAAAGAAAACAAATAGTCCTTTAAACCCACAGTTTTTTCATCCAACTTTAAACACCTGTGACTTTAATAATACGAACGTAAAACTTTGTACAAAACTTAATAGCTTGTTGTGAGCGTACATTATTCTAAATTACAAAAATAGGCTTTATTTATAAAAAAATCTAAATTTTGAAAAAAATAACACAACTCAAAAAAATCCCATAAGAAACAATGATAAGGAAAGATTTGTTGGTGATCCGATGTACAGTTTTTGGCAAGGAATCTAGGAGGCCATGGAAAATTCGACCCCAGCCTATAAAGTTATTTAACTGTGTGACCAAGAGACAGGAGACAGCCAGATATGACAAGGAGTAATAAAGTAACTAACAGTTCTTACAATCTGGTCAATTTAAATTAAATACAAAATCTTCATTTAGGAACATTTTAAAAAGCTTTAAGTTGGTAGCATTGCTGGTTTCTAGAATTAACACATTGTAGAACTATTCCCTTCTTTACAGCCATTTTTTTAACACCCTGCTTAATTTTTTTGTAGCACATCAAAAATAATCATTGGTATAATTACCTAGGTTTCTTGACTTCCTTGGCACCAGACAGTACAGGAATATTGACTTCTACTGGAGCTGCTTTCTCAATATCCACCTAAAATCATAGAAACACAGTGTTACCAACATAAAAAAAGAAATTGGTTCCATGCTGTAGAATCTGTAGATCCAAAAGTCGCTCAATCACTAAAGTCTGATTCACTATAAAATAATACTAGTACACATCTTTGGCTTTGGATGAAAAGGAACAAGTTTGTAAACACTCTACCATTCTACTGATGAAGTCACTTCAATGGTGGTCTCAACCAGATTTACCACCTTATCAACAAATAAAATCAGTCACTAACACTTAAGAGTGCAAATAGTTAGCAGTCCTAGCCTAATAACAACATAATACAATAAATCGGACAAGTAAGATCTAATTGCTCTCTGTAACAGCGGAGTGAATTCAACCTTACAAAGGGATATCATCAGTGCAAAACAAACAACATAATACAATTATCAGACAAATAAGATCTCATTGCTATCTGTAACAGCGGAGTGATTTCAACCTTACAAGGAGCCATCATCAGTGCAAAACAAACAACATATACAATTATCAGACAAATAAGATCTCTTGCTATCTGTAACAACATAGTGATTTCATCCTTACAAGGGGCCATCATCAGTGCTAGCCTAACAAACATTATAGTACCAAAAGTCAGCTTTGTTAATAAATATAACAACAAATTTATAAAACTTACTTAAAATAAATTGTATTATATTATAATTAATTGCATAATGTTTCCTTCTCCTGAGTAAAACCTCTGGAATTTTCAATTTTTTTTATAAATGTTGCCATCATAACATTTTAATTTACTATGTTTATATTTTTGTTTTGTTATTATTTATTTATAAAATTCACGGAGTTATCATATAAATATTAATTAAAAAAAAAAGTACAAAAACAATTTAAATATAAATAAAAAGTATTGGAATATTAAATAAAAAAGATTTAAAATAAGGTTATAAAGGTCATAGTACATTTTTAAATACTTTGCATTCAACTATGACATTTTTATTATATTTTTTGTTAACAACATGTCTCAAACTTATTTCCTACTTTTTACTTTTAATTATTTCCATGCAAGTATTATTCAAAATCATTTTATTTATTTTATTTTTTTCATTTTTCATTTTGTTTTATAATGTTTGATGTCATTCTTATTTCTTTTGTTATTGCAATTTCAAATTGATTATTATTTATATGTATTCTGTAATACTTTTTGTATTGGACCATTGGTCTGTTTTTTAATAAATAAATAAATTAAAAAAAAACTTAAATACTTTAGCGCTGAATGAAAATAGAAAATATAAAAAAATATATAAAATTTGTTGATGATATGAAGGAATCTGATTTGATAAAACTTCAAAATGTTTATCTTATCTTAAAAAATGTAAACATATAGAATGTAAACACAGTAAAAATATAGAAAAAAAACCAGAATTATTAGGGTACCTCATGGTGATAACTAATAGGGCAAAACAGTTTATGCTCTCTCAAGTATAGGATATCTCCTATAGCAAGTGATAGGAGATTGATAAATGCCATAATGTCTTTACATAATTTAATAAATTATTAAAAATAATCATTCCCATGGTCTACTGTTTAAAATCAAAGAGTGAACAAATGGCACAGATCAAACTAAAAGCTTACAAATACTGTTACCTTAGAATAGTATGGGCATATTTAACATTGATATTCCTGTTGCCTAGCAACCTTCCATCGACTTGGTCCATGAAAGTCTTGGCATCATCAGACGACGTGAATGTCACAAAAGCGAAGCCCCGTGGCTGTCCCGCTAGCTCACCGTTCTTATGATAAATCATATCAAACTTCTCCAGAGAACCATATTTTTGCAGCAGTTTCACAATTTGATACCAATAAAACACAAAACAAATAAAATTAACATTAAAAGGATAATAATTATTCATTCACCCAGATAATTTATTTTAATATCCCATACATGGCCTCACAGGTAATGTTTGTCGTAATGTCTTGTACCGATTTTCCAAGATGGCTTAAATACACAGGTGGTGTCATCCGAGTTCCTGTCACAACTGGCAATGCTGCAACACTTGGGTTAGATCTTCTAATGACATAATCTTAAGTATACTGTGGTTCATAAACATTGGCTTGATCTCCCAATGGAATGACAGCACGTGTATCCTTTGCATAAAAATCTTAGAGGTCCTGACTGGGATTAAACCCTGAGTGTCTAGGTGACAGGCAAATGTAATAACCATTATATTATCATGACCTATAGAGGTCATGGTAGACAGTGGTGGATGGTGGTCTGTATAGACAGTGATAACATAACAGGAAAAGTTAGTAACAAGAGAATAAGTAAAGACTCACTGAGTTATCCTGGGGTCCAGGTTGCCAATCCTTAGCCTTCTCTTATCTTCTCCCTCATCTACCATCTTATCTACAACAGATGAAATTAACTGTCGGCTTAGAGCTTTTGCAATGCCTGTTAGAAAAGATGATGGTTTGAAGATCTGCTATCTGTTATATTAGTCAGTTCACATTTTGCTCTTCTGAGTTCAAGTATTATTTAGGAATAAGCTAAGCAGGATTTGCAATTAAAATTGTAGGTGAGGTAAGAACCACTTGTGGCATCAATCACTGCCTATGGTATAAAGACAAACAGCACTGACAGTGTGCCAAAGCTAGTGGCCAGATGAAAAAATACTTAAGTTTTTCAATGGGTTTTGGTATGATGTTGTCTGAAGAACCAAGAGGTATTGATGCGATCCAAACACCTGCTAAATACACTGCCAGAACTTAGTAAAATTATTAACTCGAGCCTTATGGAAGAGGCTCGAAGTGAAATATTGTAATTGAAATCAGAATTTAGAAAATGAAGATTATTTTGTAATTAGTAAAGTCAATTTGATGGGGGGGGGGAGAAAGTCTACTCTCAAAAAAACATGGGGCCAAACAAAACACAATCAAGCACACTTGTTTCCTGTCAAATTTCTCAGAGAAATCATTCACAAATTATTTAATGTATATGTCATTATTTCTAAAAAATTAATGGAACTTAGCAATTCAGATAAAAACAGCTGTGAGCACAACTTTTAAGTAAAAACAAAAGATATGAGGTCCCATTTTATTTACACAGGAGCCCTACAGAGTGAGAAGACTTCCCCTTCTCCATGCACCCCCTCAATATAACTTTAGTAATTACAGTCTATCCTTTAGTTTAAAAATCCCCAAGGTCATAAGTATTTTGGGGATTGACTAATCAGAGAAGCCGCTGCCAACCTCTCACTTAAAAAGAGAAAAAAATCCCTACCACAATAACCACTGTAGGGAAAAAACCTTCTTCCGAGCAATTGTTCACTTTGTTTGTGGTTCTTCTTTTTGATTAAATCGTTTTGAAAACTACTTTTAAATTAATTTTAAAATGATATTTTAAAATATAACTACAAAAGAAATTTAAAAAATCGCCAAGCAAATACGGGTAAAATACCTGATTTGTTTACATAGTTTTTTCCCGCTCCCTTCTTGCAGGGATATTTTTTCTTAAGAATCAGTGGTGTCTAAACTGACCTGTCAAGATTTTTAAACTAAAAGATTCGCGATTCAAAGTCCGTAGCAGCGCCACCGTCGCTGTAAGAAATTGATAACGAAAGGGTGATCGTTGTTAAGTCCTTATGGGGATTTTCTGGTTTTTCTTATTGTGACAATTATTTTGAACTCAGTAGAATCACAATTTCATTGAAAAATAGCATTTTAATGGGCTGTCACGAGTATTTAAATTGAGTGATAAGAAGATGAAAATCATAATATAGTGTTTTATTTATTTATTATTAATTGATGTTTCTTTTAAATAATTTTAGTTTGCACAAACACACAAAATTACCTTATATTAATGCTAAGGTTGGGCACTAAGAGGAATAAAATAACTACTGCTGTCTACTAATACACATTAGTAGACAGCAAAAAAAAAAAAGTGTATTAGTAGAAAGCAGTAGTTATTTTATTCCTCTTAGTGCCCAACCTTAGCATTAATATAATTAATATGAGGAACAACAAAAGAAATTATCACAAAATTACCATTTAATTGCATTAAATTGTTTAAATTAGTTGTAACAGGTATTTAAATTAACTGATAAGAAGCAGATTTTCACTGTAATGGTGTTTTAATTTATTAATCAATTAAATTAAAATTAATTATTACGCACTAAAAATAATTAATAACTCAATAAATTCACTTTTTGTAGAGTGTTTGTTAAATTATCCGTTTAGGTTTTATTATTTCTGGGTTAAATTGGACGAATCAAAGTCTGTAGTGATAAGAGCCAGATTCTATATTTAAAATCCTGGAATTATCGAAATATTTATCTATGAAATATTTGCAATTTTTTTAGCACCGACCGTCGTTCTAATAATTTTCATCACATTTATCACAAATTAACAAACAATAAATAAATAAAAGAAGAATTTTTATCGGCTCCCATGCTAATCCTATGATAAAAAAATTTTTATCACCCTTTCATTTTTCCGCCATTGGTATTGCCAACCTTACAACTATCTCTTTGAATCGCGAATAGACATTATTAAAATATTTTTTCTCAAAAATGTTCTTAAATAATGTCAGAAAATGCAAAGCTATAACCTATTTTGATTCTAATAAGATATATAATAATAATACGGCCCTTTCAGCTTAATAATAAGTCGCAGAACAGCCTTCAGTCGGAGACCAGACCCAGGGGTCTGGTTGTTGTTACATGGAATTTTGCCATGTATTCGGCGAATTTTCATTACACAGGCTCGTTTTGCGTATTTTTTCCAAGCTTCACAAAAAAAAGAGTAGAAATATAAAATTTACTTACAATCAATTATTGTACATTCAATTACTTAGTATAGTCCACTAGTCTTGCTAAAACAGTTACTAGTTAAAATACTGTTCTCCTAAAAAGTTTTTGATCTCCGCCATAAAAATTCCAAAAATGGAAAAACTTCTTTGCCAATTGTTGCCACAATTCTCAAGTGGCAGCAAAGCCAAGCACAACAAAATAAACAATCACATAAATATCAGCTGATTTTTTTCAATGTTACCAACTCTCATACCTCAAAAAGTAAAAATAGAGTTAATAATATTTTTTTGAAATTAATGATTTATTACTTGAAAAGAGGTGTTATTCTATTTAATCAAATGCCTTTGTAACCCTAAGATAATAAATTTTATCAAATACAAAACGTTTTATCGTTTAAAACCTCAAAGTCAGCCTAAAACAATTTAAAAAAACTATCCGACATTTTGAATTCTTCGACATAAAAAGAAAAGAAAGAAGAAGAACGACTTTGTTGATTGTTTTGTAAAAAAATGTTGCTATTGACCCTGTTATTTTTTTATTGATTTTTTTATGTTAATTTGCTTGGATGTTGTTAGAATAACTCGTAATTTGTGTTTTTATTGTTTAAATATTTAATAAAAATGTTGTTACATTTAAATAATAGTATGTTTGTAAAAAGATTAAAGGTGAAAAGTTGAGATCGGGGAGCTGGGAGACGGCTGCCTCGGGTTGCCCGTCCTTACTAGGTACTGTATCTTATCTTTATGGATATTGTTTGTTGCTTTAGAAAGCTACTTTTTAAAAATTAGTTTTAGCAGTTAGTTTTTAAAATTCTTTCTATATATAGTCTCTTGTATATATTCGACGAAGCGTTATGTATAATTTAATTGTTTTATTCGGATTATCATCTTGACTTAATATAAATTATATTCAATCTGCCCATCTATATTCATTACTGCTAAAGTCTACATTCTTGTTCTATACTACATTTCCAAATTCAATAGCAATGACATTGCTCTCCAATACTGTCCAATGTACTCTCCAATGTCTATGTAGACATTTTTAACAATAAACATTAATCTATAGTATTATGTACTTTTGTTTTTACTGAAGTCATATATTGTGTACACTCAGCTTGAGAAATTGAGGATTGTTTGTTATTTTTTATAGTGTATTCCACTGATTAGTAGTATATATTCCTCTATGGTGTATTCAAGTAGTTTTCAATACACCAATTGCGGGAAATTTGTAGGCTCTATTCTGAAGTCGTAACACCTTAAACTTTGGATAATCGTGACAATCTAGGACAAGCAAGTCTGATGTCATGACACCCTGGTCTTCAGATAAAAGCTTTATTCTGAGGTCAAGTATAGTTTGAATGAATTTGCACCACTTTTGGCTTTGGAAAGCCATGACATTCTGAAATCAAGCTAAACAAGGCTGTTGTAAAACCCTAGACTTTGGAAACCTTACTCTGAGGTCTAGGGTAGCATGACTGAAGTAATGTTATATTGTGCTAGGATTATCATGCCAATCTGGACATGAGTGAAACGTGTTCCCGTCAGTCATATCCTGAACCCGTTTTTAAAGACATTATTTGTTTTAAACTTCTGAAAGAGTAACTATTCAGTGGCCTAGTTCAGAAGTAGGAAACTTATTATCTGTATAATGGTGATGACAGTCCTATTTTTACAACTCTAATATTGTGAGGTCACCGTTAAACTACTAGTATCATACAGCTAAATAAATTTTAAAAAATAACTGAAAGCTATCGAATTTTAATTATTGTGCAATTTAAAGGATCTGTATGAGCTATTTCTTTCCCTGTGGAGTTCCAAGGCATTGGACATACTGAGCTGTTAACTAATATAATAAACAATAACTATCACAGGTACAGAACACTGACTCTAAAATATTACTTTTTAAAAACTTGTATATAAAAAAATATATATATATACATAGATTTATATTATACATAGTATTATATAATTTGATATTTACTTTTAAATTAATTATTAAATAAATAACGAACTTAAATAATCCCAATAAATTATTTAGTTTAAGTGTTAAAGAGGTTATGAAGTTTTACTAAGAGTTATAAGCCAAATGTCTTTCAGGATTAAGTATGTATAAAAACTTATGTATCATCATAGAGATATTATTACTAGAGGGGCCCTATAGGTTAAATTGTGAAACATAGAAAATGTAACCTGAAAACATTCAGCTATCAATATAATCAAATAAACTGGAAAAATACAGACTCTTACATAGTAGAGAGTTTAAAATACAAATTAAAACACTAAAAATGTGTGGGAAGACAAAAACAATTAATAATTATAATCTTCACTCACTTCTTTAGAGGAGGGTTAATGAGGTTACACAGAGCCCTGAGCCCCAAAAATGTTTCAGGCCTCTCAATGTATGAAATAGGCTATGCCCCCTCTAGTATACATCTCTATGTGTAGCATTGTAAGTCCCTGCAGTGTCCGTTTATTAAAACTGAATTTTTGTGTAGGGAATTTATGAGAGAGTGATAAAAAATAAGCAAGTCATCATGGACAACCAGCATCATATCAACTCTAACTCAGGTAGCTATCTCCTTGCATCCAATATTCCTTATTATAAAAATAATGATTTTTCAGCATATGAACTGTAGTATATTTCTCTACTCTACAATATTCTGCTTGAACTTATTACATTTGTTGAGGAGTAATGTAGTGTAAACTCTGGATAAGATGCATAGTGTCGAACAGATAAAGGTTATAAAGTTTAAATAGCCTACCAAGATGATCTATCCTTCCTGGCTAAACAAAAAATGTTCATTACGTAATTGGTGAGGAAAAAGAGAACTTTGCACGTGGCTGTGGATTTGCAGCCCAAGCTAAATAATGGTTGCAACACCGCAAAAACAATGTAAAAATGTTTTACTCGTGTGTAGAGTTCCGTATCATTAGCACTTTATTAATAAATGTAAATTAATTATATAAATGAATAAATAAAATTGAGTGTGACATGACAAAACACAGTTCTTACACTAAGTTACTCCAGTGTACACTGGAGTAATGTGCTAAACAAAGCTAAGGAGTAATAAGTGTAAATAAAGTAACCTTGCTATCTTAACAAAATAAAGGAATTATTCTAAAATTTACCTTTCAATACTTTAATCAATATAAGAACCTTGATATTAACTTAATGATATTTCAAATTAATTAACTTTTAAAAAAACCTCTATGTAGTTAAGCCCTTATTGGGAAAACGAAGGGAGGAGAGAGAGGCCTTATCAGGGCTGCCAACCTTAGGTTGCCAGTACATAGTGCTAATATTTATAACTGTTGTGCAGGGAGTTCTCGGGAAGACCATGTGCACCATCATCATCAGCACCAGCTTCAGCAGCAACTACACCAGCAGAGAAGAATGATGTACACTTGGCAGTCTCCTGTTGATATTTGTAGCACAGGTAAACAAATTGCTATACTCTTACTTGTTGTGTGTTTGATACAATTTTGCAAACATCTTAAATTTGTAAATATAAGTTTAATGAAAAATGGAGGTCTAAAAATCATATAACCGATAATTGAAGTGGAACCTTTGTTTTAAATTTTTACTGCAACCCCATTACTTTACCTACGGATGTAGGTGAGGAGATGTATAGACACTTGTTGCTATTAATGATTCTTTGTGCTAGTCTGAAGAAATACATTTATTTATATTTATTTTATTTATTTCCATTTATCCGCACAATAATTTAACAATCAATTGAACAAATTCTATTAACATACACTATACATATAATAAAATCTAAATTAGTGCGAATTCGGCGTTTTGTCGTGACCTTACAAGGTAAATTGCAAGGTAAATTAGGTTGGTACACCTATATTATATACATTTTTTTTTTTTTTTTTTTTTTTTTTTTTTTTTTAATAACTTACCTAATAAATAAGAGTTTCAATTTCTATTAAAGCAACTATTTATAATTGCACTTAAACTAATATTAATAATTATGCATGCAGTATACATTTAATTTCTATGTTAAAATAAGTTACATGCATGATGCTAAAGAAATTTGCGTACAAAATTCATTTATACTACAACATATAACATACAATATTCAATATTCATTAAACTCAAATTATTTTATGATATGCAACTAAAGTATATAACTATATATTAACTATAATATATACTATAACTATATATACTATAATATATATTAACTATAACTAGTATATAACTATTTTATTTTATTAGGCAGCCATTTATTCTTATTATTTATATTTCATGTAACCATTAAGATTTATAAAAGTACTATAAAATATAAAATTTTAATAATTATTACAATTAGGACCTTTTGTGGTCATTATTTACACAAAATGTTATATTCTACATGCTAAATAAGTACACGTAATTTAATGTTTTATTTAATTTCTAATTTTAATATTCTTATTTTTAACATATATCTTTATTAACTTGATATAATAATCTTATTCTTTGTAAAGCCAAACTTCCTTATATACTTCTCCCATCCTAGCCCATTCCTTCCTATCCCAAGCTGTTCTCTGCCAAGTTTCCTGTCCACATATCTTTCTCATTTCTTCATCCCATCTTGTCCTTGGTCTTCCTCTTTTTCTCCTTAACTCTCTTGGATACCATTGTATTAGTTTTTTTGGTCCATCGCCCATCCTCTGTCCTGACGATATGTCCTGCCCATCCCCACTTCCTCTCACTTATCACTCTCCCTATATCTTTTAGCCCCGTCTGACTTCTCACCCACTCATTGCTTTTCCTCTCCCTCCTACTTATCTTAAGCATACTTCTTTCCATACCTCTCTGAGCTACTCTCATTTTCTGTATACCTTCTCTAGTAGTAGAAGAAATACATATTGTATATTGAAATATAATGAGGTATATTTGCCGCTATGAAATCCAACAAAAATTTGTTGGATATGAATATCCTTGGACTGGTTTTGGTTTAACCCTACATCAGCAGACATGGCATCACACAGTTCTCTGTATAAAAACTCTCTCCTAATCCCTTCCTTATCTTCAAAGGGCTCGTCGTACTCAATGAGACTAGAAGTTATTTACTGATAACTTGAGAGCTCGAGTGTTACCCTGTCTGCTGATGATGGCTTTAAGCCAAAATTGGTCCAGGAATATTCAAATCCAACACTAAGTATTGACAGTAGCTGATTTTTCAATATAACAATTATATAAAGGTGTATAAAAATAAGGAGGAGAGGTTAGTCAATGAAGATAGAGGGGGGGGGGGGTAGTCATGAAGAATAAAGGGGGGGGGTTAGTCAATGAAGAATAAAGGGGAGGGTGTAGTCAATGAAGAATAAAAGGGAGGGTTAGTCAATGAAGATCAATAAAGAATAAAGGGGAGGGGTAGTCAATAAAGAATAAAGGGGAGGGGGTAGTCAATAAAGAATAAAGGGGGGGTTAGTCAATGAAGAATAAAGGGGAGGGGGTAGTCAATAAAGAATAAAGGAGAGGTTAGTCAATGAAGAATAAAGGGAGGGGGTAGTCAATAAAGGGGAGGGGTTACTCATTAAATAATAAAGAGGAGGGGTTAGTCAATGAAGAATAAAGGGGAGGGGTGGTCTACAAAGAATATATTTCTTCCCTTCTATCCTTATTAAGATAAAAGCAAGTAAAATTCTATAATGAAAAAAACAATGTGAATAGGAAAATTTAAGCTCAGAAATAAACTATAAAATTAATTAAAAAATGGGAAAAACCTTACTTAGTCAATCAGAGAGTGTTTTCTTTGGACCTAAACCACATCTGTGGCTAGTAGAATAGTTAATTTAATGTAGGTTGTTGATTGTTTCCCGATTTTTGTTTTTGATATGTGGAAGTGTGGTTCCTGCTGCATGTTTCTTGACTTGTCATATGAGTTAGTATAATTTGGAATAAATAAGAGAAATCAGATGCATATTATAAGAGAGAAAATGTATTGCATTTTATGTTTACAGTTTGGAACGAGAGGTCAGAGAACATACTCTCTATGGAAGGAGTTATCAACGCCTGTCAACAGCAGCTTAACAACAACACTCACTCAGCAACAACTACATCAGCTACTAGTACTATAAATCACAATACTTATCAACTCAATTCGAACAGGGCACATACCCACTCACACACGCTTACTGACAATATTTATCAACTCAACAGGGGGGCAAATATCTACCAGGGAAACACAGGTGCTGCCCCTCACCACGCCCCCTACCAGTTCAACCCCTCGGGTTTGATAAATCAGAATATTTTCCAGTTGAACACGACCACTAGTAATGTTAATGTGTCAAGCGATTATCAACCTAATGGTATTGGTATAACAATACCGCATATATATCAGAACACAACGACAAACGAAAATCAAAATACTAATCAAGTCAGGAATGAAAATGAAAACATCTGTCAGTTGGGAGATAAGTCGCATAACTGTCCTAATTGTAGTTTTAGAGCAAGCGCGAGAAGCTTGTTGACAAAACACATGGCTGAAGCCCACAAGCGTAAAAACCCTAACCCTGTTAAAGTAATAAGGAAGAAGAGTTATCACAGACAACGTACTAATACCTGTATGCAGCACACGTCTCCCGTGGCAGGGTGCCCTACGTGCATAGTTGTTCCTCCTAAACGACCTCACGAGAGAAACTGGCACTGTGCGGAATGCGAATACAGTGCCACCAGCAAAAATGATTTGGACCGTCATGTTTCCTGCATACACAGACACGAGAAACCTTTTAAATGCACCTTGTGTAACTATAGTAACGCACAGAAAGTCAATTTAAAATATCATATCGATACAGTTCACAGAGGTGTTCGAAGATTCAGCTGTAATCAATGCGAATTCAAAACTAATAAAAATTGTAATTTGGAGCATCACGTGGCCACAGTTCACGAGGGAGTTAAACCTTTCCCATGCACTATATGTACTTACCGAGCCAGTAAGAAATCTGATTTAACACGACACATGATAACTCATGAAAAGCTTGAGCACACTTGTCAGCATTGCACATACACTACAGACAGTCAAAAAAGAATCGACGCACATATAAAGAGAAAACACAGCGATCCTAACTCATTGAAAAAAATTAACAATAAAAAACCGGGAAGTAAAGATGATATGAAGAAAATGAAAAGAAAATTTAGAACTAACAAAGATAAAACGTATCCTTACCCGTGCTTCAAATGTCACTATGGAGCCACTAAGAAATGCGATCTAATCAGGCATTTAGCGTCTGTGCATGAAATTCTTCTCAATGTGAAGGAAAATCATTCCTGTCCCCATTGCACGTACACCACTACTAGTCAGTTTAGAATTAACAAACACATCAGTAAACATTTGAAACTCAAGAGCAAAAAATTCAAAACCATCGTTTCCAAAAGAAGAATCAAATTGGTGAGAAAAGCTACTAGAAAAAGTAAGCCAGTCATTGAGAAGAGTGACTCGGAAGATGATGAAGTAGATGCTGTCAAATTAGTCGAATCTTCTGATAAAACTGTCGAAGATACTGAAAAAGAAAAGTCTGAAGACAATGTTGAAGAATTAGCTGGAAAAACTGATGAAATTGCTGACAAGGAATCTAAAGAAACGGACAAAGATCCACAGCCAACAGAAGACGATAGTGTGTTAACTGATAAAGTTATTAATGATATTATTGATGATATTAAGAACACTGAGAAGCGAGATGTAAAAGAAAATAAAGAAAAGCCTGATGAAGGCGAGACAAAGAATATAGAGAAAGAAGTAACCAAAGAAGAGAAAGATGATTTGGTTAGTAAAACCTCTGCTAAACAAAAGGAAAACAATGAAAAACAGAACTCTGATAAAGATAAGAAAAATGACAAAGGTAAAGAAAGTGCAGAGAAAGAAACTACCTTCAAGGATGGAGGGAAAGAGAAAAAAAGAAAAAGAGAATCGACACCAGTCAGATCTAGGAAAAAAGTCAAATACACTGTGGAAGACAGTGACTATGAAAGCAGTAGTGAGAGTGATGATGAAGACAGACGATTCTCTTGTAAGCAATGTGATTACAAGGCTTCCAAGAAATGTGATCTCAAACGTCATATCACCTTCAAACACACTAAAGACGAAATATCTTGTCCGCACTGCACCTACAGCACTACGAGCAAGAAACGGATGGACACTCATTTAACTACTAGACACAAAGACAAACCTAAGAAGTTTGATAAAAATACTGTTAAAGAAAAAGGAGTGAAAGAAAAGGATGGTGATAAAAAGAATGATGAAGAAGTTGACAAGGATGCAGACCAAGAAGGGGATAAAGAAAATAATAAAGAGGGGGAAGTGATAAATGATGGGAAGGCTCCTGCAACTGAGAAAGAGAGAGCTGCAGCTAAAGAAAGGAAATTCCCCTGCTCTGAGTGTACTTATTCAGCAACTAAAAGATTTGATCTTATTAGGCATTTGGCTTCTAAACATGAGATTTACAACTATAAAACTGAGGAATACAAATGCGATCAATGTTCATATACGACAACGAGTGCTCGGAGGTTGGAAATGCATGATAATAAACATAAGAGAACCATTGCTGCTGCGAAACGAAACAATATGAACCGGAAGCCGAGAATAAGGAAATATCCATTACTTCCCCAGCCTGGTCAGACTAGTGGTCAAGCTGCACCTACCACACAAACTGGCCCTGTCACCCAGACTGCACCTATTAACCAAACCGGTATGTCTCGGCCTTTGACTGCTCCAAATATTGTTAATCAAGCACCTGCCTTGACTTCTCCTACTGTCGGTCAAACTGTCGCTCCTCTCACATCGCAGGCTCCCGCAAGTCCTGATTCTGCTCCATCATCTCCTTACAATCCTCCATCTAATCACTCCTCACTAGGTAGTATGAGTCCTAACCCTGCTGATACAAACACAATGATCGTACCCTCAACACATACAGCTGTTCCGAGACTTCCTCAAACACAGCCTCGATCTCATCCACTTCCCCATGCTATGCCACCTGTTGCTCCAGTACAATCACTCCCTATAGCATCTAAAACCATCCAACCTACAAGGTTCAGTGGAAAACAGATGAACACAGCCAGAAATGCTAAGAAAATCAATCCCGTCAAAGAAGGTAAATATATTTTTGACATTGATTGTTTATTTTTTTTTTTAAATTAATTTATTACATTTAAATCCATTTGTGTTCATCTAACTCAAGTCATTTTGCATAAAGATAGGCATAATTGATATTTTTTATTATCAATGATTACAATTTAAAATATTTAATGCAAATTTGACTCATTATTTTTATAAATATTTTTTTTTGCTTGGATTAACTTCTTCGACAACTTGGCCCTTAGCGGTGTAAATAAAAAATGTAAATAATTATGTAAGTATTTAATATTAACTAATGTAAATCAGTTACATCTTCTTTAAATTTACATTAATTCTTAATGTAAATTAGTTAATATAAATATTAATATTTGCTTAACAAAAATTGTTCTTTTCTTATTTCTTACATTAAAAGATTGGAAATCACAAAAGTATATAAAATTGATTTGATATTTTATGGTAAAATTTGTGAATAGTTTTTGAATTTAATGTTTTTTGTTACAGTGAGCAATGCTGGTTATGACTATCCCATGTCTGTCGAGGGGTTCATCAATACTCTTCTGGAGTTTAATTGTAATGTGGCCAACAACACCAGTGGAGGAATTAGTTCTACTGGTGTTACGTCCAGTAGCACTACCGCTAGTAGTGTTGTCGGCAGTGGTATAAGTGGAGCAACTGTATCCACTATGGGACCGACCAATTTGGGGGTTCCCACTGTGAGTTCTACTACTTTAAGTGTACCTACAGGACCAACTTTGGGAGTACCAACTGTTGGACCAAGTGCACTCGGTGTACCCCCCCTTGGTTCTGGTAGTAGTGGTATTACTATACCGTCCACTGGCTACCAACACAACAGACCAATGCCATCTAATCAAATCCCGTATCAACTAAACCCTGAAACTCCTTCGATTCCTTATCAACCCAACTCTGGTATTTCATCGTCAGCTAGTACTTACGTTCCCAATGGAATTGGCCTTCTAAATCAGGATGCTTATCAATTCTACCGACCTTCTTCTGTAATTCAACCGAACTACCAACCTAACTCAGCAACTACCAATACGCAAAACCCTTATAACTTTTATAGGAACAATTTAATTAACCAAACCATAACCGGTTATCAACCTCAACCGCAACAACAACAACCTCAAAATACTGAAAGTTATCAACCACCAGCTCAAACACAAGAACCTGCTCCGGTTAAGAAAAAGAAAAGAGCTTACGTCAAGAAAGCTGACAAGTTACCTGAAGGGGATCATTTTTGTCCTCAATGCAGTTTCAGAACCACTAACAAATGGTTTCTTATTAAACATATCAGAAGAATTCATACAACTAGTAAACCTAACCAGTGTACCCAGTGTAATTTTGCGTCGAGGACTAAGCAAGAACTTCGAAGGCATATTACTCAGGTTCATAGGGGCAAACGGCCTTTCGTGTGTCCTATATGTAATTATAGATCTTATAGGCAGAGTTATCTTAACGAGCACATACAGTGTGTTCATTCTAAAGAGAAGCCGTATAAGTGTTTGTTCTGCGATCACAGGAACAGTAGACAGAGAGATCTAGAAAGACATGTCTTGACTGTACATCAGGGGGAGAGGAAATTCCCTTGCTCCGAGTGTAGTTACATGGCTAGTATAAAGAGTGATCTCAACCGACACGTACTTGGAGTTCACAGGAAGGAAAAACGATTCAAGTGTTCCCTATGTGATTACTGCAATGCACAAAAAGTAAACTTAAAGAATCACATCGAGACTGTCCACAAAGGTTTGAAGAAATTTAAATGCACCGTTTGTAAATTTAGAACGAATAAGAATTGTAATTTGGTTTCTCACGTTTTGACTGTTCATCAGAAGTTAAAGCCGTTCCCTTGTCCTAAGTGTTCTTATCACGCTACGAAAAAGTCAGATTTGAATAGGCATGTAACTAAAATGCACGAAAGACCTGTGCTGTCTTGTCCGCACTGCGAATACACGACGTTTAATCAAGATCGATATGATAACCATATCAAGAAAAAACATTCTGATGACAATGAAGAAGAAGTTGACGATGGTGTGGAAAGACCGTTTGCTTGCGAACAGTGTAGTTATAAAGGTCCTAAAGAATCCGATCTGAAACGCCACATTTCCACTAAGCACAGTAAAGAACCTATTTCTTGTCCACACTGTACATACACTAGTTCCAGTCAGAAACGAATTGATACACATGTTAACGCGAGGCATAAAGGTATTCATAAAAAAAGAAAGAAGTCCGACGATAAAGAGAACGATGATGATGCTGACACTGACAAAAAACTTGTCGACAAGAAACCTGCTGTCAGAACTCCCAAAGCCGATAAAAAGAAAAATGACGAAGAAAATAAAGAAAAGAAAACAATCAAAATTGCACTTAAGAAAACTAAAGCTCCAGTCAAAAAGAAAAAGAAAGAAGAGAGTAATTCAGAGGATGAAAAGCCTGTAGAGAAGGAAACTCCTACTAAGAAGGTTGGGAAATTGAAGATAACTGTAAAAAGAACACCTAAAAAGAAAAAAGTGAGTGAGAGTGAATCAGAAGAGGAAGTAATGCCTGAACCCAAGCCTGTCAGAGCTAGCAGGGCTAACGCTAGTTTTTACTACCAGGATAGTGATGACAGTGAAGAGGAGGAGGAACCCAGGAGACCTGGCAAGAACATTAGAATAACAATAAGGAAGAAGGTCGTGAGCGAGAGTGAGGCGGAGAGTGATTACAATGATAGCGACTACGAGATTTCCTTCCCGTGCAATAAATGTTCTTACAAAGCTTCGAGGGAATCCGATCTCAAACGCCATGTAAATATTAAGCATACTAAGGAGAAAATATCTTGTAGTCAATGTGCCTTCTCTACAACAACACAGAAAATTCTTGATAAACACATTGCCACTAAGCATAGGGAAGAGCTCTCTCAGAATCAACCAAGTCCCGAAATCAAATCGAAACCTATTAAAATCACCTTGAAAACAAAATATCACGAGAGTAACAAAAAGGTTGAAATTGTTAAAAATAGTGTTGTACTTTTAGAAGAGAAGGAACTTAAAGAAAACACAGAAGAGAACTTTAAAAAAGTTGTTAAAGATGCGGATGGTAACATTGATGTAGCGGATGATTGTACTGAAAATAGGACCAAGACCGACAAGAAAGTCATCAATGTAACAGGAACCCTGGATGAAGTAGAATCTTGTGTAAATGTCTCCCAGTCTGCTTCTTTCAGAAAAGAGGGAACTGATGTTTCTCAATCTAACCAACAAGACAAAGAAATTGAAGATAACAAATTTATAAAAGAACTTCTCGATTGAACTGGTAAATCTTTTAATGCCATAGTATGTGCGAATGTTTAGGGTTTTATTAAGTATTAATAGTTGATGGCAGGTTCGATGGGTTCCTAGAAGCAAGTGTTATAATTAACCACCATGTGGTGCACTTTGTCTTTGTAAGCTTGTATTGATTATGAATGGTTTGACTATCATGGTATTACGTGATTATATTAATAATATAATTCAGTATAATACTTAAATATTATTTTTTAAATGGATGGTAGAGAAAGACCAAATTATGTGATTTCAAACTTCTTGCCATAAAAGAATCTAAATGTAGACATGAATTCATTGATTAAAACCATAATGTTGGATTGTGTATCTTGTAAGATATTAACTGTGTAACTTGATGATTGTGTATCTTATAAGATGTAGTCGAATTAAATCAAAACATTGGTTAAGAAACTTAAAGTATGTTAAGATGTGCAAACAATTTCTCAGATGCAATATTTAAAAACTTTTTTATCTTATGTTACTTTTTAATTTAGGTTATCTTAAGAATACTTGTAAATATATTTTAATAAAATTAAGCTTTAATTGTTATATAGAATAAGACCCGACTAAATGAACTATTACCAGATAAGGCTGGAATTTCTTGGGTTTAAAAAAAAGAGAACTCAACTTAGTTAAAGTTTAAGTGATAATGTTTTAAGTGCTTAAAGTATTAGGTGAAAGATGCACTCTGTTTATAATTTGTTTTTTATGATTTATATGATGAAATTTATCTCCGTCAATAAGAGGTTAAGGGCTGTATTCAAAGACTCATTCTAAAGGTACCCACCCTAAAGAGACTCAAGGAGAACTTAAGGAATCTTAAAAGAGACCTTTTGGCTCCCTGAAAATTCAATTAATTTTGTATGCTTGTTAAAGGTCCTCTTGAGAAATCCCAAAGGAGACTTATGTCCCTTTATGGTTTGATTATTAAAACGTCCTTGAATATGTCTAAATGGCAGCCAGCATTACAGTGAAGCATCACATGAATGATTTATCAGACTTGTCTTTTTTAAATTTATTTTTACGTTTTGTTTGTTGTTATAGAGTTTAACTGTATTTATTGTTTGAATTATTTATTTGAAGTAATATGTTATTTATATAGATTTTTTATTAAAAGAGTGTGTAATATACCTTTGAAAGATAAAAAAAATCAGAGTGCTTTGGCCCTAGATAGTGCACGCACTGCACTTTCAGCAATTAGTTCTAAAGAGATTTACCGAAGTATTTTCTGCTGATATTTGAGTCCGTATTGCTTTTCACTGCCTTTCCTTATTTCTTCCAAACCTGACTAATTTAAGTAGTTAGCAGGTAACCAACAAAACAATACTTTTTATTTCAATATCTAAATGGATAATAAATTTGTTATAAATAATCAAATAGCTCTTGGCTCATTTTCTGTTAAAGATTCCTTTTGTTCCCCACTTAAAAAACTGCGTAGGCTTCCGCGGTTATTGTCATGAAGATTTAGGTCTTCCGGTGGTTCAGTTTTGTAGAGAATTGTGTTTCTATCCATGATGTCCTACATCCCTGAAGATGGCTCCCACAGTGGAAGCGAAACGTCGGATTCTTCATCTACATTGACGCGGTTATTACCGGAAGACCTAAATTTTCCCTACTTAAGTTCCTTTAAATCTCTTGTGTAGTCAGTCAGTGCTACTAGTGCCATCTTGGTGGCCAGTGCCACAACTAAAACCAACTCTAGCTATAATACATACTCTTTGATTTTATTATTGTTATAGTTTCTTTTAATTATTGCTTGCAAATCTGAAGTATTGTTTTTAATGCATAAAGATCATATTTGTTGGTAATTAGTTTTAATCAAGTTTATTTTTAATTTATATTTATAGCAGTGCCCAGTGTAAATTTTAACTTCTTAGCTCTTAATATGTTATGTTATGGTTGGGTCTTATTTAAAAATAAAATATTAGAAAATAGATTTATGTATTATACTTTATAGAGTTGAGGTCTGATCATGATGAACTCTTCCCTGTTCTTTAATTGAAACATAAAGAACTCTGGGTTTTTCCTTGTTGGTTATTAGTCTAATAACCTTGAGTATTTTTACTGGAAAAAACATAATTAGAAACTATTATTCGTAAATCTGGAGAAATTGGCGACTCTGATCCTAATTTCAACACAAGCATCCACATATCATCTTGTAATTGATTAACAAGCTGTTTTGACTCAGGTTTAGTGTGAATGTTCTCATAACTTATACAACTTATTGGTGTTTTCAATATTTTATCAAATAGTAAACGAGCTAAAGCTGCTCAAAGTAGCAAATATGAGAACTTCTATCGTAAAATAATGCATAATATATTTATCTGAATACTATCAACTGTTAACAAATTGTTACTGTAATCAATTGCCTGGAATTATGGTAAAACCATTTTAAGGGCTGGGCTAGCAGATCTAAAATAATGGTTGTTCAGATCTTTGAAGCTCATCAGGGATAATTCCTGCTGGAACCACCTGAGATGGCAACCATTACACTAAACGTATAATCTAAAGATGGTGATAAGTTATTGAACATTAATATAAGTATATTTATTTAGCGTAAACAGTGATGCAAAGTCCAGACCTCCTCTGGTTTATCTAAATAAAACTTTTATGATACAAAATTTATTTATTTGAACTTAATAACTTGAAAAATTAAACAAGGTTTATGGACTCGTAATGTTTTCAAGTCTCTTAATGTATTACAGTAGGTATACCTCCTCTATAATATATCTCCCAGCCTGCAAATTATTGAGATAGGACATGCCTTCTCTAGTAATATATCTCCCAGCCTGCAAATATATTGAGATAGGACATGCCTTCTCTAGTAATATATCTCCCAGCCTGCCAAATATATTGAGATAGGACATCCTTCCTCTAGTAATTATATCTCCCAGCCTGCAAATATATTGAGATAGGACATGCCTTCTTAGTAATATCTCCCAGCTGCACATGCTTCTCTAGTAATATATCTCCCAGCGCCCTTCTCTAGCTCCCAAATATATTGAGATAGGACATGCCTTCTCTAGTAATATATCTCCCAGCCTGCAAATATATTGAGATAGGTCATGCCTTCTCTAGCGATACGTGGAAGAAATGTTTCAAGCTTCCCATCATTTTGATGTAGGGTTTGTCCTACGTAGGTAAGGATTGGGTTGTGCCTACGTGTAAATGACAAAAAAAATAATTTTACGTCAAAAAGTTTCTTTTCATAAAAATGTTTGCTCGTTATAAAATGGACATTTATTGCCATAAAAAAAGTTTGGTCCACAAACCTTGTACGCAAAAAGTACAAGGCCACTTTTTCATAAACTGGCCAAGAGAAGTAAGTGTAATTTAGATAATTCAACAAAATGTAATTTCTTTATATAAATTTTTCCTTTTAAAGACTACTTGAAATTTGTGAAAAAGTGGCATGGTAAATAGTTTTTTACCTTTCTCCCTCTTCATATTGGTCCTCTATTTAAGATAATAATTTTTTTAATGAAATGTATCAATAATTTATTAAATTTGAACGTAAAAACATTTATTTCATTTTTTCTTAATTTTTCAATATAATGGGGGCTAATGCAAAGGGGGGGGGGGCTAAAGTATTGTAATTTATTTTCAAATACTTGTAGTGGTTAAATAATTTGGTTTTTCAAAAAAGTTACTCTCCATAAAAGTATTTATTTGACATAAAACTAAGATTTTCCTTTAAAGTTTTTTACCTTGAACCTTATAAGTACTATTCTTTGTATCTTGAACCCTATTAGTACTATTCTTTGTACCTTGAACCTTATAAGTACTATTCTTTGTACCTTGAACCTTATACGTACTATTCTTTTGAAAATCACCAAGAGTAAGGTAGGTTAAAAATTAATTTTCTTAAAGAATGTTCTTCTTTATAAACTTGTTTTATTTATTACATAGAAACAAATTTTGCAATAAAAATTTGAAAAATAGAATTACAATGTTTTAGCCTCCCCCCCTTGCAGTAGCCCCGTTATATTGAAAAATTATGAAAAAAAATGTTTTTACGTTTAAATTTAATAAATTATTGATACATTTCATTACAAAAAAATTAGTTTATTATCTTAAATAGAGGACCAATATGGAAGGGGCGAAGGGTGAAAATTATTTACCATGCCACTTTTTTCACTAAGTTAAATTAGTCTTCAAAAGGAAAATTTTTGATAAAGAATAACATTTTGTTGAATTATTAAAATTACACCTAGTTCTCTCTTGGCCACTTGATGAAAAAGTGTACTTTTTGAGTACAAGGTTCATGGTCCAAATTTTTTATTGTGATAAAAGTTCATTTTAAAACACCCAACAAATTTTATGAAGAGTAACTTTTTGACGTAAAATAATTTGTTTGTCATTTACACGTATACGCAACCCAATCTGAGGACATATTGTATCTATACGAGTGTAAACAAATTTCAAGCATTATTTGATAATAATTTTACTTTCACTATAATACTTTTACCACCTCTTTTGAATGTGTTGTTAATCCAAAAATAAGTCGAAATTGCTAAAAGTAGCTAGGGGAGGCAGTTATACCTTGATGACTGTTTTCATGTTACAACAATTCTTCATTACATTGAAATTAAACACTCATCAATCAGCTCCATAGCGTTTTTAACTGTGTGACAGTTTGGTCTATTAAATTTTAAAAATCAGTGCATTTTAATAACAAAGATGTTTTGTTTTTTTACATAATTCTGCTCATAGTATTTAATCCAAATGCATATTCATGAGCACTCATTGTGTCGATTCCAATGTTTCAAACTTTGTAACACTCAAGTTCTTATACTTGTTTTAAGAAACGAAATGAAAAGATACTTTTAAACTTTTTGAGTTCTCTGAATTATTCTCTCGTTTTCAGTTTCATGGCGTGAAATGTTCATGTTCAGAGAAACATCAAAACTGTTGCATGACATATGAATAAGTTGTACCCTAAAACAGTTTTTCCAAAGTTTCATCACCAGAGTCCCAGGAGTTATCATCTTGTTAAATGCCCTAGATAATAAAATTCAATACTCCATAAATAATATCAATTAGAGGTCAGCCCGAATAAGTAAGGCCTTACCTCGCCAGGTCAGGTCCTTTCTTATTAGGTTAAGACATGCCTCGCAAGGTAAGTCCTTCCTTACCAGGTCAAGGGTTGCGTCAATAAGTAAAGCCCAGTCTCATCAGGTCAGACCTTACCTCAGAGCTGGTAATCTAAAGTTTTTTACTTATCTTGTATGATAAACATTGTTGAAATTAACAATGTTCTTAATCAATTGTTTTATTAACATTTATAATTGTGCTGACACTGTTTGGAGGCTCCGAGTTGGTTTAATCACAAAGTCTTACTCTTTGCACTTGTGGAAAGCAATCAAGTTATTTTTCAAAACTTTTAATAATAATTTTGATATGGCTTCACTTAATTTTTTTTATTTTTACTATTAAAAAGGAAATATTAATAACATTTAAACTATTGCAGAATAGAATCAGCAAGTGCATCATCTCTTCTCAAAAACTTCCATTTTAACATCTGTCAAAAAATATGGTTTAAGATTCAGGATCTTATGCCTGTCAATCTAACACAGGCGAACTAGGTATAAAAACTAGTGACAGGCAAGACGACATTTTCACAACATTGGGAATTATACAAATGTAGCTTTAGCTTCTGAAGCTTTCTTTTTGACTTTGGGAGATGTTTTGACAGCCGTGGAAGTAAATTTATCGTGTATCATAATAGTCCAAGAGCCAAACATGAAAAAATGCCACATTTTGTACTACTTCAAACCATATTTTTCTGAGAATATACCTTAAATTAAGAAGGAAAAGTATAGTCTGCCTATCCAGAGTGGAGCCCTTCATATGAATGCGCTCGCTCAAAATATTAGAAAATCACATAAATCCCAGTTTTTAAGCAATAAGTGGCTCCCTGTAAGTCGCTTGCAAATCACGAAGAGACCATTTTTTAAAGCTGATAATGTTTCTTATAAAACAAATATTTTTTTGACAAAATCGGATAAATACAACTAAAGTTATGACGTAAAATGAAATTAAATGACCTAAAAAATGTACAAAAAGTCAATATTTTTCAAATAAATTATTTGCATGAATTAACTATTTTTTTGGTGTTTTTGAAAGTCATGGCTTTGGTTGTATTTATCTGATTTTTATGATTTAACACTCGCTTTATTGGACATTTTATCGTCTTTAAAATTGTTACATTCATGTTTTCCACACGACTCACTATTTCAAGAAAACTGAATTTTGTAAATTTTCTAAAATTTTGAGAAAACTCAATCACATGAAGGGCTCTACTCTGGATAGGAACACTGTCCTTTCTACATAGTTTGAGGTATATTTTTAGAAAGAAAGAAATAGTGTATTAATATTATGTTGTGTATAAATTGAAGTAGTACAAAATGAGTCACATTTTTTCAGATCTGGCTCTTGGCTATAAGTCAACTTTAAGTTGTTAATTCACTTGTGGATTCTATTTCTGCTGTAATGAATCAATATCAATTCCATAATAAAATAAGCAAAACATGCTAAGTAAGTTCTTGACAGTGATTTGGATGTCTTTCAAACCACTAGAATTTTTTTACTGATTTTTAATTTTAAATAAGCTTTCTCTAGAAAATAAATATCTAAGTTAAAATCAAAACAAAGTCGTAGAGTTGGCAACTCTTGATACTCAAATAAAATTATTTTATTGGCACCAGACACTAGAATTTCTAGTTTTAAGTGCCAAGAAATAGAAAGCCCCAACCATCTTTTCTTAACAACATTTAAAAAGACGCCATATTAAGTTGAGGTAAAAAACTTAAAATTCATAGCTCTCGTTTTAATACATTTTTATCTTTTAAATAAACTTAATTAATGTAATGAATTTTTTTATTAGAAAGATGTTTTGTAAATAAATCGCCTTGTATGTTTGTCTGTCTGTATTTGTTAAATATATTATTATTACAGAGCAGTAATTTGATTATTTCTATAAAAAAATTAAGCTAATTTTTTTATCAGAACCCCCTCCCCCATGAATTTGGAGTGAACCAAATGAAATAGTTGACACAATATCATTGTGCGAGAGGCACCTAGGAAATGTAACAAGCAATATGCAATGCTACATCTGGGAACTGTTCCATCATTCGATGACTCAACACAATGTCATGTCCCACTCTGTTTGTTACTTCTAACTCATCAGGGCGCCGACAGAGCTGAACTCACTCTGACCTTCAATTAATTCCGAAGATTGTAATGTGAAGTATTTACCAGAGACGAGCGGAACAGAGTGGGACATGACATTATGTTGAGCTATCAATGATGGAACAGTTAGATGTAGCATTTCCTATGTGTCTCTCGCACAATTATATTGTGTCAACTATTCATGTTTTGCAATAAATCGGTTGTATCAATGATATATGTTTTGCTTGCTAAGCATGATGGCGGTAAGAGAGCACCGCTAGTCTCTGGTAAGTACTTCACATTATATTCTTCGCAATTAATTGAAGGTCAGAGTGAGTTCAGGCCCTGTTGGCGCCCTGATGAGTTAGATGTAACGAAACAGAGTGGGACATGACATTATGTCGAGCCATCAATGATGACGAATGTCGAATAATGGAACAGTTCCCAGATGTACCATTGCATTTTGCTTGTTACATTTCCTAGGTGTCTCTCGCACTATTATAATGTGTCAACTATTCATGTTTAGCAAACCTCGGTAGTATCAAATGATACAAATGAAATAGTTAACAACATACCAAAGTAGAAAAGAAAGTATTTGGTTACTCTGGCCAAAGGTGAAGGAACCAGAATGTTACAATACAATGTTACCCTAGTGTTTATTTAGTTATCAAGGGTACAATCCAGTTAACTCATGAGGTGAAATCTTACTCACGCTATTAACTTCTTTGGTTTTGCCTCAGCATTAAAATGTATGGTTCCCTTGGCTTCACCTAAGGGTTTAAAACATGGTTTTGGCTGACACCTTGGGTGCAATTCCTCCCCTTAGTGAGAAATTTCTACTTGAAATTACTATTACTTCATGAAAAGTTTTGTCTAAATCCATTATTTTGACACCCAAATGAATATCAAATCTGTACTGCAATCAACAGCTCAACCTCTAAATACCACTGAATACTAATAAAGAAAAAAGCAAGGTTGAAAATAATAAACCAATTTTTAGTGACTATTTTTTTTATATTTTTCCATCATAACTTTTTTACTAACAAAAAATAAGATAAAAGAAGACTCGATGATTATTTTCTTTTGATGACTTACTATTTATCCTTAATCCTGAGGAGTTGCTGCGGCATAATATTAATTCCTAATGATGAGGATCATTGTGAAGCTAATTTTTTTCACTGTCAAGTTAAAATGCATTGCTGACTACGGAGCATTTGTGTGAATCTTCTAGAGGTGTTGCCGAAGGATAATTCTCTCAAGGAAGTTAGGATGGAATTTTTCATATAACTTTACCAGCCACTCAATATTTTAATTCTTACATTGTTTAAAAGCAAGAACTTTCGTTCTCAGTCGGTCAGAGATCGGGATCACACCAAGAACGCTAGCGAGAAGGTGGTTATATTTTGCGCTTTGAGTGACAGACATAATTGACTAAGATCACCAGTGATTGGGATTTTTGGTATACTTAAACTTGAGAACGAGTTCTTGCTTTAAACAAATGTAAGGAAATTAAAATCTTGAGTGGTGTAAGTTATATGAAAATTCCATCTAAATCCTTGAAGAGAATTATCCTCGGCAACACTTAGGAAAATTCACACAAATCTGTCCGTAGTCAGCAATGCATTTTAAATTGACAGTGAAAAAATTAGCTCACAATGATCTCATCATTAGGAATTAATATTTGCCGCAGCAACTCCTCAGGATTAAGGATAAATGTAAGTCATCAAAAGAAAATAAGCATCGAGCTTCTTTTATCTTATTTTTTTGTTAGTAAAAATTAATTGATGGAAAAATAAAAAAAGTCACTAAAAAATTGGTTTATTATTTTCAACCTGCTTTTTTTTTTATAGTATTCAGTGGTATTTAGATTGAGCTGTTGATCTGCAGCACAGATTTGATATTCATTTGGGTGGTCAAAATAATGGATTTAGACAAAACATTTCAAGAAGTAATTAGTAATTCAAGTAGAAAATTTTCTCATAAGGGGAGAATTGCACCCCAAGGTGTCAGCCAAAACATGTTTTAAACCCTTAGTGAAGCGCAAGGGAACCATACTTTATGCTGAGCAAAACCAAAGAAGTTAATAGCGTGAGTAATGATTCACCTCATGAGTTAACTGATGTACCCTTGATAAACTAAATAACACTAGGGTAACAAGTTGTATTGTACAGTTCTGGTCCTTCACCTTGCCCAGAGTAACCAAATACTTTCTTTTCTACTTTGGTATGTTGTTTAACTATTTCATTTGTATCATTGATACTACCCGAGGTTTGCTAAACATGAATAGTTGACACATTAAATAGTGCGAAGACACCTAGGAATGTTAACAAGCAAAATGCAATGCTACATCTGGGAACTGTTCCATCATTCGACAATCGTCATCATTGATGGCTCGACATAATGTCATGTCCACCTGTTTTCGTTACATCTACTCATCAGGGCGCCGACAAGCCCTGAACTCACTCTGACTTCAATTAATTGCAAATAATATAATTGAAGTACTTACCAGGACTAGCGTGTCTCTTACCCGCCATCAATGCTTAAGAAGCAAAACTATATCATTGATACTATACGATTTAGCAAAAATGAATAGTTGACACAATATAATGTGCGAGAGACACGTAGGAAATCTACATCTAACTGTTCCATCATTGATAGCCGCAACAAATGTCATGTCCCACTCTGTTCCGCTCGTCTCTGTAATACTTCACATTACAATCTCGGATTAATTGAAAGTCAGAGTGAGTCAGGCCTGTCGCGCCTGATGAGTTAGAAGTAACTAAACAGATGGGACATGACATTGTGTTGAGTCATCGAATGATGAACAGTTCCAGATGTAGCATTGCATATTGCTTGTTTACATTCCTAGGTGCCTCTCGCACAATAATTGTGTCAACTTTTCATTTGGTTCAACTCCAAATTACGGGAGGGGTTCTGATAAAAAAAATTAGCTTAATTTTTTTATAGAAATAATCAAATATATCTGCTCTGTAATAATAATATATTAAACAAATACGACAGACAAACATACAAGGCGATTATTTACAAAACATCTTTCATAAAAAATATTCACTTACATTAATTAAGTATACTTAAAGATAAAATGTATTAAAAGAAGCTATGAATTTAAGTTTTTTACCTCAACTTAATATGGCGTCTTTTAAAAATGTTGTTAAGAAAGATGGTTGGGTTTTCTTATTATCTTGCAACTTAAAAACTAGAAATTTAGTGTCCTGTTGCAATAAAATAATTTCTTTGAGTATCAAGAGTTGCCAAACACTACGACTTTGTTTGATTTTAACTTAGATATTTATTTTCTGAGAAGCTATTTAAAATTAAAATCAGTAAAAAAATTCTAGTGGTTGAAAACAATCCAAATCACTGTGTCAGAACTTTACTTAGCATGTTTGCTATTTTATTCATATGGAAATTGAATATTGTTCATTACAGCAGAAAGAATCACAAGTGAATAACAACTTAACAGTGACTTTAGCCCCAAGAGCCAGATCTGAAAAAATGTGACTCATTTGTACTACTTCAATTTAACACAAACATAATATTAATAACTATTTCTTCTTCTAAAAATATACCTCAAACTATGTAGAAAGGTACAGTCTTCTATCCAGCGATGACCCTTCATGTGAATGCGTTTTCTCAAATTTGAAGAGAGAGAGTGTGAGCTAAATCAGTTTTTCTTGAAATAGTGAGTCGTGTGGACAAACATGAAATGTACAATTTTAAAGACGATAAAAATGTCCAATAAAGCGAGTTTAAATCATAAAAATCATGCCAAATACAACCAAAGCCATGACTTCAAAAACAACCAAACCAAATAGTTAATATCATGCAAATAACTTTATTTGAAAAAATATGATTTTGTACATTAGGTCATTTATTTCATTTTACGTCACTACTTAGTTGTAATTATCGTTTGTCAAAAAAATATTTTGTTTTATAAGAAACATATCAGCTTAAAAAATGTCCTTCGTATTTGCAAGCGACCTTACCAGGGAGCCACTTAATGCTTAAAAACTGGGATATGTGATTTCTAATATTTTGAGCGCAGCGCATTCATATGAGGGCTCCCACTCTGATAGGCAGACTATACTTTCCTTCTTAATTTAAGGTATATTCCAAAAAATATGGTTGAAAGTAGTACAAATGTGGCATTTTTTCATGTTGGCTCTGGACTATTATGAATAACGATAAATTTACCTTCCACGGCTGTCCAAAGACATCTCCCAAAGTCAAAAAAGAAGCTTCGAAGCTTAAACTACATTTGTAATAATTCCCAATGTTTGAAAATTCGTCTCTGTCACTAGTTTTTATAGCCTAGTTCGCCTGTGTTAGATTGACAAGCATAAGATCCTGAAATCTTAAAAGCCATATTTTTTGACAGATTTAAAAGGAAGTTTTTGAGAAGATGATGCACTTTGCTGATCTATTCTGCAATTTTAAATGTTATTAAATATTCCTTTTTAAATAGTAAAAATAAAAAAAAATAAGTGAAGCCATACAAAATCATATTATTAAAAGTTTGAAAATAACTTGAATGCTTTCCACAAGTGCAAAGAGTAAGACTTTGTGTTAAACCAACTCGGAGCCTCCCAAAACATGTCAGCACAATATAAAGTGTTAATAAAACACATTGATTAACGAACATTGTTAAATTTTTTTTTTTTTTTTTTTTTTTTTTTCAAACAATGTTTATCATACAAGATAAGTAAAAAACTTTGATTACCAGCTCTGAGGTAAGGTCGACCTGAGAGACCTGGCTTTACTTAACGCAACCCTTGACCTGGTAAGGAAGACTTACCTTGCGAGCATGTCTTAACCTAATAAGAAAGGACCTGACTGGCGAGGTAATGCCACTATTCGGGTGACCTTCTAATTGATATTATTTATGGAGTATTGAAATTTTATTTCTAGGGCATTTAACAGATGATAACTCCGGACTCTGGTGAGAAACTTGGAAAAACTGTTTTAGGGTACAACTTATTCAATTTCATGCAACAGTTTGATGTTTTCTCTGAACATGGAACATTTCACGCCATGAAACTGAAAACTAGAGAATATCAGAGAACTCAACACACAAAGTTTAAAAGTTACTCTTTCATTTTCGTTTCTTAAAACAAGTATAAAAAAAGAACTTGGAGTGTACAAAAGTTTTGAAACATTGAATCGACCAATGAGGCTCCATGAATTGCATTGGATTAAATACTATGACAAAAATTATGTAAAAAACAAACATCTTTGTATTAAAATCACTGATTTTAAAATTTAATAGACCAACTGTCACACCAGTTAAAACGCTATGGAGCTGATGATGAGTGTTTAATTTCATGTAATGAAAGAATTGTTGTACACAGGAAAAGTCATCAAATGTATAACTGCTCCCCTAGCCACTTTTAGCAACTTCGACTATTTTTGGATAACAACACATCAAGAAGGTGGTAACAGTATTAGTGAAAGTAAAATTATAAATTCAAATAATCTTGAAATTTGTTTACAACTGCGTATAAAATAACAAATTCCTCAGATTGGGTTGGCGTATACGTGTAGAATGACAAACAAATTAATTTACGTCCAAAAAAGTTACTCTCATAAAATTTGTTTGGGTTGTTTTAAAATGAACTTTTACACATAAATAAAAATTTGGACATGAACCTTGTACTTTCAAAAAGTTACTTTTTTCATCAATGGCCAAAGAGAACTGAGGTTGTAATTTATAATACAATGTTAATTCTTTATCAAAAATTTCCATTTTGAAGACTAATTTAAACTTAGTGAAAAAAGTGGCATGGTAAATAATTTTCACCCTTCCCCCTTCATATTTGGTCCTCTATTAAGATAATAAACTAATTTTTTGTAATGAATTATCAATAATTTATTAAATTTAAACGTAAAAAACATTTTTTTTTCATAATTTTTCAATATAACGGGCTACTGAAGGGGGGGAGGCTAAAACATTGTAATTCTATTTTTTCAAATTTATTGCAAAATTTGTTTCTATTGTCAATAAATAAAAAACGTTTATAAGAAGAAATTCTTTAAGAAAATTTAATTTTTAAACCTACCTTACTCTTGGTGATTCAAAGAAAGTACGTATAAGTTCAAGGTGACAAAGAATAGTGAACTTATAAGGTTTCAAGTACAAAGAAATAGTACTAAAGGGTTCAAGATACAAGAATATAACTTATAAGGTTCAACGTAACAAAAAACTTAAAAAGGAAAGGATACTTAGTGATTTTTTTTAATGCCGTTCTATAAATAATAAA
>JACMZG010001863.1:2331309-2349356 GCA_018340805.1 Microvelia longipes
AAACCCAAAACAAACAAAACCAACAACACAAACCAAAAACAAAACCAGCCCAGAAACCACACCACACGCCGCAACACCCCACCCCACCCAAAACACCCAACCACAAACACAACCAAAAACAACAACCAACCCCCAAGCAAACCACCAACCACAACCCCACAAAACAAAACACATAACACACACACAACCCACAACCCGACACGACAACCACCCACAACACCACCCAGCAAAACACCAAAAAACACCCGAAACAAAACAACCCACAACCACAAATACAACCACCCCCCCCCAAAAAAACAACAACTACCAAACACCAAAAAACACCCACAAATATAAAAACCCAAACTAACAAACACCATACCACAACAAAACCACACACACACAAAAACCACACCACACAAACACCACACATCCAACAAAGGAACAACTCACCAAAACCCACATAAAAAAAAAAACACCGCCAACAAAACAAACACGCAGCAAAAAAACAAACACGAACAACAAACAAAACACAAACAAAAAAAAAAATACAAAAAAACCCAAAAAAAAGCCAAAAAAGCAAAATAAACATCAAAAAAAAAAAAAAAAACAAAAACAACCACCCAAAAACCACAAAAGAACACACAAAACCTTGATTTTCTTCCTAACTATTCCTCTCAAAAAACAAAACCGCAACCAAAAACCCAACACAAACCAAAAACGACTACGCCAGCAGCGACAAATGATGGGAAGGTCCTGCAAATGAGGAAAGAAGAGGCATGGACAGCCTAAAGAAAGAACTCTCCCCTGCTTGAGTGTATACTTATTCAGAATAAAAGTAAATTTCTACTTAATCAGGCTCGTATAAGTGAGCTTCCAATAACACTGAGATTTTACAATATTAAAACTGTGAATACAAATAGCGCCATTCAAAGGTTATATCGACAACGGAGTGATCGGAGGTTGACGAACTGCCAATATAGACTCAATAAAATAAAAGAGACATTGCTGATAGCGAAAGAGAAACATAATGAACAAGGAACGCGCGATAGGAAATATTCCATTACTTACCACCAGAAAAACCTGGTCAGATCAGTGGTCAAGCTGCACTACCACACAAACTGCCCTAGTCACCAGACTGCAATATTAACAATACCAGTCATGTCTCGGCCTTTTACTGCTTCCCAAAATATTGTTAATACAACAGACAACCGCCTATCGACCCTCTCTCCTACTCGTCGGTCAAACTGTCGCTCTCTCACATCGCAGGGCTCCGCCAAGTCCTTGGATTCTGGGCCCATCATCTCCTATAAATCCATTAATCACTCCTACACTAAACGCCGATAGTAAGGAAGATACCATAACCGCTGTACAGAACAACAATGATACGTTACCTCAAACACAAATACTCAGCATGACATCGACTTACCTCAAAACACCCAGCCTCCGATCTATACATTCCCCAATATACCATTAGCCCTTGCTGATCATAGCATGTCCAGCTGTAGCATCACATCCCGATATAAGCATCATAACCACATGCCAACTAGCAGTTCAGGCGCAAACAAAGAACCAATGAACACCAGAACAATCATAGCTAAGGACGAATACGAATCGATCAAAGAAGTAAATCTTTTTTTAACTGGTGATGGTTTCATTTAGTTTTTAAAATATCATTTCTTCATTTAAATCCATTTGTGTTACATCTAACTCAAGTCACTTTTGCAAAGATAAGGCATAATTGATATTTTTTATTATCAATGATTAGAATTTAAAATATCTTAATGCAAATTTGATTCAGTTATTTTTATAAATATTAATTTTTTGCTTGGATTAAATGCTTCGACAACTTTGGCCCTTAGAGGTGTAATAAAAAATGTAAATAATGTATGTAAGTATTCATATTAAAAAACTAATGTAAAATTTACATCTTTTTTAAATTTACATTAATCTTATGTAAATTAGTTAATATAATTTTAATATTTACTTAACAAAAATTGTTCTTTTCTGGGAAAAGATTGGAAATCACAAAAGTATATTAAAATTGATTTGATATATTTTATGTTAAAAAATGAGTTTTTGAATTGAATGTTTTTTGTTACAGTGAGCAATGCTGGTTATGACTATCCATGTCTGTCGAGGGGGTTATCAAATACTCTTCTGGAGTTTAATTGTAATGTGGCCAACAACACCAGTGGAGAGAATTAGTTCTACTGGTGTTACGTCCAGTAGCACTACCGCTAGTAGTGTTGTCGGCAGTGGTATAGTGGAGCAACTGTATCCACTATGGGACGACCAATTTGGGGGTTCCCACTGTGAGTTCTACTACTTTAAGTGTACCTACAGGACCACATTTGGCGAAAGTTCCAACTGTTGGCCAAGTGCACTCGGACATTAGTACCCACTGTTGGTTCTGCGTGTACGGTCAGTGGTATCCTCTCATCATAACGATACACTCGCCGGATACCAAACATAGCACAGACCAATGCCGTCTATCAATCCCGTTTCAAGCTAACTGAACTCCATTCCGATTCTATCAACTCAAACTGCTGGCTATTTATACATAACGATTCAGCCTTATAAAAAGTATTACGGTGACCTTGAATTTGGCCTTCTAATCATGGATGCTTATCATAAAATCTAACCGACTTCTTCTGTAATCAACCAACACTACACTAAACATCTAAAGTGAAACTACCAATCACAAAACCCTATAATAACTTTTCTAAGGAACAGTGTGTGTTTAAACCAAACCATACCAAGAGCTTATCAACCTCAACCGCAAACAACAACAAACTCAAATACCTAGAAAGCATTATCAACCACCAGCTCAAACACAAGCCTGCTCCAGTTAAGAAAAAGAAAAGAGCTTACGTCAAGAAAGCTGACAAGTTACCTGAAAGGGGATCATTTTTGTCCTCAATGCAGTTTCGAACCACTAACAAATGGTTCTTATTAAACATATCAGAAGAATTCATACAACTAGTAAAACCTAAACCAGTGTACCCAGTGTAATTTTGCGTCGAGGACTAAGCAAGAACTTCGAAGCATATTACTCAGGTTCATAGGGGCAAACGGCCTTTCGTGTGTCCTATATGTAATTATAGATCTTAATAGGCAGTTATCCTTAACGAGCACATACAGTGTGTTTTCTAAAGAGAAGCCATATATAAGTGTTTGTTCTGCTGATCACAGGAAACAGTAGACAGAGAGATCTAGAAAGACATGTCTTGACTGCACATAAGATCAGGGAGAGAGGAAGTTCCCTTGCTCCGAGTGTAGTTACAATGGCTAGTATAAAGAGTGATCTCAACCACACCCGTACTTGGAGTTCACAAGGAAGGAAAAAACGATTCAAGTGTTCCCTATGTGATTACTGCAATGCACAAAAAGTAAACTTAAAGAATCACATCGAAAACTGTTCACAAAGGTTTGAAGAAATTTCAAATGCACCGTTTTGTAAATTTAAGAACGAAATAAGAATTGTAATTTTTGGTTTCTCAACGTTTTGACTTGTTCATAGAGATATAAAGCCGTTCCCTTGTCCTAAGTGTTCTTATCACGCTACGAAAAAGTCAGATTTGAATAGGCATGTAACTAAAATGCACGAAAGACCTGTGCTGTCTTGTCCGCAATTGCGAATACAAACGAATTTAATCAAGATCGATATGATAACCATATCAAGAAAAAACATTCTGATGACAATGAAGAAGAAGTTGACGATGGTGTGGAAAGACCGTTTGCTTCTGCAACAGTGTAGTTATAAAGAGTCCTAAAGAATCCGATCTGAACGCCACATTTCCACTAAGCACAGTAAAGAATCTATTTTTGTCCACACTGTACATACACTAGTTCCAGTCAGAAACGAATTGATACACAATGTTAACGCGAGGCATAAAGGTATTCATAAAAAGAAAGGAAGTCGACGATAAAGAAGATAAGAGAACGATAAATAATGCTGACACTGAACAAAAAACCTGTCGACAAGAACCTGCTGTCAGAACTCCCAAAGCCGATTAAAAGAAAATGATGAGAAAATAAAGAAAGAAACAATCAAAATTGACTTAGAAAAATAAAGTCCAGTCAAAAGAAAGAAGAAGAAGTTCAGAGAAAAAGCCTGTAGAGAAGGAACAATCCTACTAAGGAAAACAAAAGAGTAATCAAAATTACCTTAAAGATACTGAATAGCAAAAAAAACAGAACACCTAAAAAGGAAAAAAGTGAGTGAGAGTGAATCAGAGGAGGAAGTAATGCCTGAACCTAAACCTGTCAGAGCTAGCAGGGCTAACGCTAGTTTTTTACTACCAGGATAGTGATACAGTGAAGAGGAGGAGGAACCCAGGAGACCTGGCAAGAACATTAGAATAAAAATAAGGAAGAAGGTCGTGAGTGAGAGTGAGGCGGAGAGTGATTACAATGATAGCGACTACGAGATTTCCTTCCGTGCAATAAATGTTCTTACAAAGCTTCGAGGGAATCCGATCTCAAACGCCATGTAAATATTAAGCAACTAAGGAGAAAATATCTTGTAGTCAATGTGCCTTCTCTACAACAACACAGAAAATTCTTGATAAACACATTGCCACTAAGCATAGGGAAGAGCTCTCTCAGAATCAACCAAGTCCCGAAATCAAATCGAAACCTATTAAAATCACCTTGAAAACAAATATCACGAGAGTAACAAAAAGGTTGAAATTGTTAAAAATAGTGTTGTATCTTTAGAAGAGAAGGAACTTAAAGAAAACACAGAAGAGAACTTTAAAAAAGTTGTTAAAGATGCGGATTGTAACATTGATGTAGCGGATGATTGTACTGAACATAGGACAAGACCGACAGAAAGTCATCAATGTAACAGGAACCCTGGATGAAGTAGAAACTTGTGTAAAATGTCTCCCAGTCTGCTTCTTTCAGAAAAGAGGGAACTGACGTTTTCTCAATCTAACAACAAGACAAAGAATTGAGATACAAATTTATAAAAGAACTTCTCGATTGAACTGGTAAATTTTAATGCCATAGTAATGTGCAAGTGTTTAAGGTTTTATTAAGTATAATAGTTGATGGCAGGTTCGATGGGGTTCCTAGAGCAAGTGTTATAATTAACCACCATGTGATGTAATTTGTCTTTGTAAGCTTTGTATTGATTTATGAATGGTTTGACTATCATGGTATTACGTGATTATATATAAATAATATAATTCAGTATAATACTTAATATTATTTTTTAAATGGATGGTAGAGAAGACCAAATATGTGATTTTCAAACTTCTTGCCATAAAAGAATCTAAATGTGACATGAATTCATGATTGAAACCATTATGTTAGGATTGTGTATCTTGTAAGATATTAACTGTGTAACTTGATGATTGCGTATCTTATAAGATGTAGTCGAATTAAAAAAACATTGGTTAAGAAACTTAAAGTATGTTAAGATGTGCAAACAATTTCTTAGATGCAATTTTTAAAAACTTTTTTTATCTTATGTTACTTTATAATTTAGGTTATCTTAAGAATACTTGTAAATATATTTTAATAAAATTAAGCTTTAATTGTTTATATAGAATAAGACCGACTAAAATGAACTATTACCAGATAAGGCTGGAATTTGTGGGTTTAAAAAAAAGAGAACTCAACTTAATTTAAGTTTAAGTGATAATGTTTTAAGTGCTTAAAGTATATAGGTGAAAAGATGCACTCTGTTTATAATTTGTTTTTTATAGTTTTATGATGAAATTATTCCGTTCATAATGAGGTTAAGGGCTGTATTCAAGACTCATTCTAAAGGTACCACCACCTAAAGAGATCAAGAAGAGACTTAAGGAATCTTAAAAGAGACCTTTTGGCTCCCTGAAAATTCAATTAATTTTGAATGCTATGCTTGTAAAGGTCCTCTTAGAGAAATCCCAAAGGAGAACTTATGTCCTTTATATGGTTTTGATTATTAAACGTCCTTGAATATGTCCTAAATGGCAGCCAGCATTACAGTGAGCATCACATGAATGATTTTATCAGACTTGTCTTTTTTAAATTTATTTTTACGTTTTGTTTTGTTGTTATAGAGTTTAACTGTATTTATTGTTTGAATTATTTATTTGAAGTAATATGTTATTTATATAGATTATTTTATTAAAAGAGTGTGTAATATACCTTTGAAAGATAAAAAAAATCAGAGTGCTTTGGCCCTAGATAGTGCACGCACTGCACTTTCAGCAATTAGTTCTAAGAGATTTACGAAGTATTTTCTGCTGATATATTGAGTCCGTATTGCTTTTCACTGCCTTTCCTTATTTCTTCAAACTGACTAATTTAAGTAGTTAGCAGTAACCAACAAAACAATACTTTTATTTCAATATCTAAACTGGATTAAATAATTTGTTATAAAAATAATCAAATAGCTCTTGGCTCATATTTCTGTTAAAGATTCCTTTTGTTCCCCACTTAAAAACTGCGTAGGCTTCCCGCGGTTATTGTCATGAAGATTTAGGTCTTCCGGTGGTTCAGTTTTGTAGAGAATTGTGTTTCTATCATGATGTCCTACATCCCTGAAGATGGCTCCCACAGGGAAGCGAAACGTCGGATTCTTCAATCTACATTCGCGCGTTATTACCGGAAGACCTAAATTTTCCCTACTTAAGTTCCTTTTAAATCTCTTGTGTAGTCATTCAGTGCTACTAGTGCCATCTTGGTGGCCAGTGCACAACTAAAACCAACTCTAGCTATACATACTTTTGACTCTTTATTTTATTAGATTTAGTTTTTTTAATTATATGCTTGCAAAATCTGAAGTATTGTTTTTAATGCATAAAGATCATATTGTTGGTAATTAGTTTTAATCAGTTTTTTTTAATTAATAATTATAGCAGTGCCAGTGTAAATTTTAACTTCTAGCTCTTATATATAGTTATGTTATGGTTGGGTCTTATTTAAATAAAATATTAGAAAATGATTTATGTATTATACTTTATAGAGTTTAGTCTGATCATAATAAATTCTTCCCTTTCTTAAATTGAACACTAAAGAACTCTGGGTTTTTTTTGGTTTGCTTAGTTATAACCTTGAGTATTTTTACTATGGAAATAAAAACATAATTAGAAAACTATTATTCGTAATCTGGGAAATTGGCGACACTGATCTAATTCAACACAAGCATCCAACATCATCTTGTAATTGATTAACAAGCTGTTTGCTCAGGTTTAGTGGTGGAATGTTCTCATATTATTAGATATACAATTTATTGTATTTTCTCATTTTATCAAATAGTAAACGAGCTAAAGCTGCTCAAAGTAGCAAAATTGAGAACTTCTATCGTAAAATAATGATAAAATATATTTATCTGAATACTATCAACTGTTAAAAATGTTACTGTAATCAATTGCCTGGAATTTATAGTAAAACCATTTAAGGGTGGGCTAGCAGATCTAAATAATGGTTGTTCAGATCTTTGAGAAGCTCAGGATAATTCCTGCTGGAACCACCTGAGATGGCAACCAACTACACAACGTTTAATCTAAAATGGTGATAAGTTATTGAACATTAATATAAGTATATTTATTTAGTGTAAACAGTGATGCAAAGTCAGACCTCTTGGTTTATCTAAATAAACTTTTATGATACACAAATTATATTTATAACTTAAAAAAATTAAACAAAGGTTTATGGACTCGTAATGTTTTCAGTCTTTAATGTATTACAGTAGGGGTAATATAAATAATTGAGATAGGACATCCTTCTAGTAATATATCCGAGCCTGCAAATCTATTGAGATAGGACATGCCTCCTCATCTCCAGCCTGTTAGGAATATCATCTCAGTATATATCTCTAGAATATATTGAGAGATAGGACTAGGCCTTCTCTAGTAAATATATCTCCCGCTGCAAATATATTGAGATAGGACATGCCTTCTCTAAGTATATATTCTCCCAGCCTGCAATATATTGAGATTAGGACATGCTTCTCTAGTAATATATCTCCAGCCTGCATATAGCGAGATAGGACATGCCTTCTCTAGTAATAATCTCCCCAGCCTGCAAATATATTGAGATAGGACATGCCTTCTCTAGTAATATATCTCCAGCCTGCAAATATATAGATAGGTCATGCCTTCTCTAGCGATAACGTATGGAAGAATGTTTCAAGCTTCCCATCATTTTGATGTAGGGTTTGTCCTACGTAGGTAAGGATTGGGTTGTGCCTACGTGTAAATGACAAAAAAAATAATTTTCGTCAAAAGTTTCTTTTCATAAAAATGTTTGCTCGTTATAAAATGGACATTTATTGCCATAAAAAAGTTTGGTCCACAAACCTTGTACGCAAAAAGTACAAGGCCACTTTTTCATAAACTGGCCAAGAGAAGTAAGTGTAATTTAGATAATTCAACAAAATGTAATTTCTTTATATAAATTTTTCCTTTAAAGACTACTTGAAATTTGTGAAAAAGTGGCATGGTAATAGTTTTTTACCTTTCTCTCTTCATATTGGTCCTCTATTTAAGATAATAATTTTTTTAATGAAATGTATCAATAATTTATTAAATTTGAACGTAAAAACATTTATTTCATTTTTTTCTTAATTTTTCAATATTAATGGGGCTAATGCAAAGGGGGGGGGGCAAAGTATTGTAATTTATTTTTCAAAACTTTAGTGGTTAAATAATTTGTTTTTCAAAAAAGTTACTCTCCATAAAAGTATTTATTTGACAAAAACTAAGATTTTCCTTTAAAGTTTTTTACCTTGAACCTTATAAGTACTATTCTATTGTATCTTGAACCTATAAGTACTATTCTTTGTACCTTGAACCTTTAACGTACTTATACGTTCTTTGAAAATCACCAAGAAAGGTAGGTAAAAATTAATTTTCTTAAAGAATGTTCTTCTCTTATAAACTTGTTTTATTATTACATAGAAACAAATTTTGCAATAAAAATTTTAAATAAATTACAAATGTTTTAGCCTCCCCCCTTGCAGTAGCCCGTTATATTGAAAATTATGAAAAAAATGTTTTACGTTTTAAATAAATTATTGATACATTCATTACAAAAAATTATTTATTATCTTAAATAGAGACCACCATATGGAAGGGGCGAAGGGTGAAAATTATTTACCATGCCACTTTTTTCACTAAGTTAATAGTTTCAAAAGGAAATTTTTGATAAAGAAAAACATTTTGTTGAATTATTAAAATTACAAACTAGTTCTCTCTTGGCCACTTGATGAAAAAGTGTACTTTTGAAGTACAAAGGTTCATGGTCCAAATTTTTATTGTGATAAAAGTTCATTTTAAAACACCCAAAATTTTATGAAGAGTAACTTTTTGACGTAAAATAATTTGTTGTCATTTACACGTATACGCAACCCAATCTGAGGACTATTGTATCTATACGAGTGTAAACAAATTTCAAGCATTATTTGATAATAATTTTACTTTCACTATAATACTGTTAACCTCTTTTGAATGTGTTTTAATCCAAAATAAGTCGAAGTGCTAAAATGCTAGGGGGCAGTTATACCTTGATGACTGTTTTCATGTTACAACAATTCTTCATTACATTGAAATTAAACACTCATCAATCAGCTCCATAGCGTTTTTAACTGTGTGACAGTTTGGTCTATTAAATTTTAAAAATCAGTGCATTTTAATAACAAAGATGTTTTGTTTTTTTACATAATTTTGCATAATAATTTAATCCAATTGCATATCATGAGTCATGTGTCGTTTCAAAAGTTTAAAACACTCAAGTTCTTATACTTGTTTTAAGAACGAAATGAAAAGATACTTTTAAACTTTTTGAGTTCTCTGAATTTCTCTCGTTTTCAGTTTCATGGCGTGAAATGTTCATGTTCAGAGAAACATCAAAACTGTTGCATGACATATGAATAAGTTGTACCCTAAAACAGTTTTTCCAAAGTTTCATCACCAGAGTCCCAGGAGTTATCATCTTGTTAAATGCCCTAGATAATAAAATTCAATACTCCATAAATAATATCAATTAGAGGTCAGCCCGAATAAGTAAGGCCTTACCTCGCCAGGTCAGGTCCTTTCTTATTAGGTTAAGACATGCCTCGCAAGGTAAGTCCTTCCTTACCAGGTCAAGGGTTGCGTCAATAAGTAAAGCCCAGTCTCATCAGGTCAGACCTTACCTCAGAGCTGGTAATCTAAAGTTTTTACTTATTCTTGTATGAAAACATTGTTGAAATTAACAATGTTCTTAATCAATTGTTTTATTAACATTTATAATTGTGCTGACACTGTTTGGAGGCTCCGAGTTGGTTTAATCACAAAGTCTTACTCTTTGCACTTGTGGAAGCAATCAAGTATTTTTCAAAACTTTTAATAATAATTTTGATATGGCTTCACTTAATTTTTTTTATTTTTACTATTAAAAAGGAAATATTAATAACATTTAAACTATTGCAGAATAGAATCAGCAAGTGCATCATCTCTTCTCAAAAACTTCTATTTTAACATCTGTCAAAAAATATGGTTTAAGATTCAGGATCTTATGCCTGTCAATCTAACACAGGCGAACTAGGAATAAAAACTAGTGACAGGCAAGACGACATTTTCACAACATTGGGAATTATACAAATGTAGCCTTAGCTTCTGAAGCTTTCTTTTTGACTTTGGGAAATGTTTTGACAGTCGTGGTAGTAAATTTATCGTGTATCATGTCCAAGAGCCAAACATGAAAAAATGCCACATTTTGTACTACTTAAAACCATATTTTTCTGAGAATATACCTTAAATTAAGAAGGAAAAGTATAATCTGCCTATCCAGAGAAGAACCTTTCATATGAATGCGCTCGCTCAAAATATTAGAAAATCACATAAATCCCAGTTTTTTTTTTAGCAAAAGTGGCTCCCTTTAAGCCGCTTGCAAAACACGAAGAGACCATTTTTTAAAACTGATAACATTTCCTATAAAACAAGTATTTTTTCGGCAAAATCGGATAAGTACAACTAAAGTTATGACGTAAAATGAAATTAAATGACCTAAAAAATGTACAAAAAGTCGATATTTTTCAAATAAATTCGTTGAATTTGCATGAATTAACTATTTTTTTTTTGTGTTTTTGAAAGTCATGACTTTGGTTGTATTTATCTGATTTTTATGATTTAACACTCGCTTTATTGGAGATTTTATCGTCTTTAAAATGGTTACACTCATGTTTTCCACACGGCTCACTATTTTAAGAAAACTGAATTTTGTAAATTTTTCTAAAATTTTGAGAAAACTCAATCACATGAAGGGCTCTACTCTGGATAGGAACACTGTCCTTTCTACATAGTTTGAGGTATATTTTTAGAAAGAAAGAAATAGTGTATTAATATTATGTTGTGTATAAATTGAAGTAGTACAAAATGAGTCACATTTTTTCAGATCTGGCTCTTGGGCTATAAGTCAATTTAAAGTTGTTAATTCACTTGTGGATTCTATTCTGCTGTAATGAATCAATATCAATTCCATAATGATAAAATAAGCAAAACATGCTAAGTAAGTTCTTGACACAGTGATTTGGATTGTCCTCTACTGTTTCTTTCAACCACTAGAATTTTTTTACTGATTTTAATTTTAAATAAGCTTTCTCTAGAAAATAAATATCTAAGTTAAAATCAAAACAAAGTCGTAGAGTTGGCAACTCTTGATACTCAAATAAAATTATTTTATTGGCACCAGACACTAGAATTTCTAGTTTTAAGTGCCAAGAAATAGAAAGCCCCAACCATCTTTTCTTAACAATATTTAAAAAAACGCCATATTAAGTTGAGGTAAAAAACTTAAAATTCATAGCTCTCGTTTTAATACATTTTTATCTTTTAAATAAACTTAATTAATGTAATGAATATTTTTTATTAGAAAGATGTTTTGTAAATAAATCGCCTTGTATGTTTGTCTGTCTGTATTTGTTAAATATATTATTATTACAGAGCAGTATATTTGATTATTTCTATAAAAAAATTAAGCTAATTTTTTTTATCAGAACCCCCTCCCCCATGAATTTGGAGTGAACCAAATGAAATAGTTGACACAATATCATTGTGCGAGAGGCACCTAGGAAATGTAACAAGCAATAGCAATGCTACATCTGGAACTGTTCCATCATTCGATGACTCAACACAATGTCATGTCCCACTCTGTTTGTACTTCTAACTCATCAGGGCGCCGACAGAGCTGAACTCACTCTGACCTTCAATTAATTCCGAAGATTGTAATGTGAAGTATTTACCAGAGACGAGCGGAACAGAGTGGGACATGACATTATGTTGAGCTATCAATGATGGAACAGTTAGATGTAGCATTTCCTATGTGTCTCTCGCACAATTATATTGTGTCAACTATTCATGTTTTGCATAAATCGGTTGTATCAAATGTATATGTTTTGTTGCTAAGCATGATGGCGGTAGAGAGCACCGCTAGTCTCTGGTAAGTACTTCACATTAATTCTTTGCAATTAATTGAAGGTCAGAGTGGTTCAGGCTCTGTCGGCGCCCTGATGAGTTAGATGTAACGAAACAGAGTGGGACATGAATTATGTCGAGCCATCAATGATGACGATTGTCGAATAATGGGAACACTTCCCAGATTGTACCATTGCATTTTGCTTGTTACATTTTCCTAGGTGTCTCTCGCACATTATAATGTGTCAACTATTCATGTTTAGCAAACCTCGGTAGTATCAAATGATACAAATGAAATAGTTAACAACATACCAAAGTAGAAAAGAAAGTATTTGGTTACTCTGGCCAAAGGTGAAGGAACCAGAATGTTACAAAACAATGTTACCTAGTGTTTATTTAGTTATCAAGGGTACAATCCAGTTAACTCCTGAGGTGAAATCTTACTCACACTTTTAACTTCTTTGGTTTTGCCTCAGCATTAAAATGTATGGTTCACTTGGCTTCACCTAAGGGTTTAAAACATGGTTTTGGCTGACACCTTAGGTGCAATTCCTCCCCTTAGTGAGAAATTTCTACTTGAAATTACTATTACTTCATGAAAAGTTTTGTCTAAATCCATTATTTTGACACCCAAATGAATATCAAATCTGTACTGCAATCAACAGCTCAACCTCTAAATACCACTGAATACTAATAAAGAAAAAAGCAAGGTTGAAAATAATAAACCAATTTTTAGTGACTATTTTTTTATATTTTCCATCATTAACTTTTTTACTAACAAAAAATAAGATAAAAGAAGACTCGATGATTATTTTCTTTTGATGACTTACTATTTATCCTTAATCCTGAGGAGTTGCTGCGGCATAATATTAATTCCTAATGATGAGGATCATTGTGAAGCTAATTTTTTTCACTGTCAAGTTAAAATGCATTGCTGACTACGGAGCATTTGTGTGAATCTTCTAGAGGTGTTGCCGAAGGATAATTCTCTTCAAGGAAGTTTAGGATGGAATTTTCATATAACTTTACACCACTCAAATATTTTAAATTCTTACATTGTTTAAAGCAAGAACTCGTTCTCAAGTTTAAGTATACCAAATCCAATCACTGGTGATCTTTGTCAAATTATGTCTGTCACTCAAGCACATATAACACCTTTCAAACGACAATAAAATCTCTTAATTCCATTTCTCTTCAGACCACTTCAAAACCATTTAATAACAAATCGGTTTCGAATATCGGTGCATACGGTGACGAGGTAAACTGCCACTGCATCAGCCCCACTCAAGGGGGCACAAATCTTCAGCCTCACAGAGGCACAAATGAGACAATATTTTACACATAACTCGCTTAATACCAACGATGAATACAAATACAAACCTGTAAAATAAATTCTTCAAAATTCTACTCTAAATCATATTTTAATGTTTATCAAGTGTTTTTTTTTTGTTCAAATGATAAGCGCTTTCAAAGAATTGGTTTCACAAAGCTAATCAAAGACAGAATCTCCCGTATGCAAGATAAACAAATCCTAATATCCTAATACATCATACATTTCTATCGATAACTCCTACAAAGCCTCATCGCTTGCTTTTTCAAATAAAAATAAAAGAAAAAATAAATAATTAATAAGAATACAATTGATGGTCTAAAGAATAAAGATCAATTTACCAACCATTCAACTATACTATACTGTCTTTATCAAAGTACATAATATAAATTAATAAAAAATAATCTATTATATGTTTGAAAACACAACGTATTTACACATAACTTGCTTTATACCAACAATGAATTATAATACACACCTGTAAAATAACACAAATCATGTAAAAACTCTAAGCACTGTACTCAGAGCTTGTTTGTAGGTGATATGTTATCAAACATATAATTTATCATTTGATACTACCGAGTTTTGCAAAACATGAATAGTTGAACAATATAATTGTTTGAGAGACACATAGGAAATATAACAAGCAAATGCAATGCCATCTGGGAATTTCCATCATTCGACAATCGTTCATCATTAATGGCTCGACATAATGTCATGTCCCACTCTGTTTCGTTACATCTAACTCTTCAGGGCGCCGACAGAGGCCTGAACTCACTCTGACCCGGATGAGTTAGACGTAACACAGCAGAGTGGGACATGAAAATTTATGTCGAGCCATCATGATGACGAATGTCGAATAATGGAACAGTTCCCAGATGTAGCATTGTATTTGCTTGTTACATTTCCTAGGTGTCTCTCACACAATTATATTGTGTCAAACATATAATTGTTTATTTTACTTATTTATAATTATGTCACTTGATAAAGACAATATATAGTTAAAATTTATTCTACTACATAAATTTTATTCTCCAGACCATTTCCACTAAAGGGCCATTAATATTAAATACTGTGGTCTGTCTGTAACCATTTAGAAGAAAAAAATAGATAAAACATACATAAATAAGAAAATTATTAAATAAAAAAAAATAATAATATTAGTTAATATGAAGAATAAATAAAAATACATTTTAAAATAAAAGTAAATGAATAAATAAATTTTAACATAAGAGTAAATAAATAAATAAAAAAGAAAGTAAGTAGATATGAAATAGTAAATAAATATAATGTAATTAGTAAGATGTTATATTGTTCAAAAGTTTTTTTTTGTTTTCAATACTTTTAAAATAAATGAGTCATCAAGTAATTAAACATCGCACTTCTAGTATCAATAGGAATAATTAAAAAGAAACATACGTGACTTTATAAAATACAATATACAAAATGTCATTTAAACACCTAATAATACACTAAATATACAAAAATAATTAAATGAAAAACAAAAAAAACAATGAAATTAATTTGAACACTGGTAGCAGGGCTAAGAAGGCAACAAGCTAATGCTTTGATTTTTTATCAATTATCTTATAATGAAATGATCTGCATAATTATTTTAATGCAAAATAGTTAAGCATTAAAAAAGAAATACCCCACTTTTTCTTAAAGAGAAATTACTGTTTTTAAGCTAATTATTTAATTTTTTAAGCTGTTCCTTTTATTTGATCTAAATTGTTTAAACAAAAATATTTAACTAAACAATAATAATTAAATCAAAATCAATAAGGTTTCCAAAAATATCTACACCAAAGCCTAACAAAAGCCTAAAATACAATTTCTTTAGTTTTTTTATGCAATTGTATAGAAGTTTTTTCTAAATTTCAATGATTAAATATATCTAATTTTTTAAGTATGTATTGTGATAAACTTTTTGTTTGTAAATAAACATTTTTTTATTTATTTAATACATACTTAAAGAAAATATCTCAATTTTTATTCTAGTTAAGTTTTTAGTATTTTAAGAGATTAAATAAAATTCAATTAAGTTTAACAGTTCTTTTTTATTTCAAACATTTTTACTCCACCAATGTTATTCAATACTTTTTTTTTTAAAAAAGATCTATAACTTTTGAATCTAAAAATACAAATCAACATTAATTCCATTCAAGGGCTTAATTTTTAGCCAAATCAAATCTTAGAAGCAACACCCACTGTTTACCTGGATAAAAAATCTTAATTCAAATGTAATTTTTTTTTATAAAATTTAAAAAAATAACATTTTAGAACTGATTTTTTTTAATATCTATTACTTTTTATTTCTATTTATTATCAACATTTTAAACGTTTTACTTGTTAATGCTGTTAACCATAATTTCAAAATGAATGCATTATGACAAAAAAATTCAAAATAGAAGAGTTTTTTTGTATTTTATTCATGTTTTGTGATCACTTAAGTTCTGAATCGATAAAAAGTACGTTTCATTTGAACGAACTACATTTCACAAATGACAGATAACTCCTAGTAGAATATAAGTGACACTATATAGAGGGTGATTGCTTACCCTAGGGAGCTGTAAGCTTCGACATGTCGGTACATATAACAAAAGCGCTTATCACCCTGACGGTGTTGTGTAACAGTGTTCCTAAAGCAAAATGTATAATTATTTGCGTCTCCGATCTCTCTCCCTCTCTCTTCGCATCTCGGCTGATTTCTTTAACTCTGACATTCTACGCTCGGCTTCCGCCATGTGCTTCCTTCTAGCTTCTTCTTTTACAGCAATCTATGCAATAAATTGAATCATATTAATAGAACTGGCAACACAGATTATAACAAATGTTCAACGAGTCTAAAGAAGCTCGTTTTAATTTTAGATTTAAAGCAAGAATCATAAGATTGAAAAATGTAAATGGTGATCAAGCTTTTAACAAATTTTCAAAGTAAATCATGCTGATGAGATAATCTGGAGACCTGGTGTAACTGGAACCCCAAAATACCTTTTGAGGAGAACCAGTGTAACTGGGACTCTATACTACCCTTTTAGGCTAGATTAAGTAGAAGTAAAAGATTAACATATTTCCTAAAGTTGACATTTCATACAAGTATAAGGCTTTGCCTCTCCATCATAATTATAACTTTCAGAGAACCACTCTTAGTTGAGAGCACTCCTCAATGCATAAAAATTAAATTTAAAACAGTGAATCAACTCAAAATAATTTTAGATTCTTGTCGTGTTCCGACATGCTAAATTAATATTATACAAATAGTAAATAAATTTGAATGTATTAAAATAATTAAATTGCCTTATGCAATAAAAAACAACTCTGCTTATACTGGTTAGTTTTTATAATACTCTCCTCCATCAAATAAATAGTCTCTTTTACAAATTTTACAAAAACAACATTAAAATAATAATAAAATTTTTGCTGAACAAATTATTAAAGATAAAGAAATCGATTACAGTGTGATAAAGTGGTTATTTAATGGACTCCACAGACATGTCAACATCTTAGGTCTCCAGGCTACATTACAACATGTGATTATGTGGCATATAAGGTTCTATCTTTTCAATTGAAATGAGCTCAACTCTAAAATTAATTGAATTAATTAAAGTAACAGGATGATGAATACGCTGATACTTGGAGCTATAGGCAATAATATCTTGAATTAACTCTGGCTTAGGGTGCGAACACAAAGCTCTACATCTCACTCTCTTCCCTTTTAGTGATATAAGAAAATAGGTATTTAACAAAAAATATACAATACCCCAATAAAAATGTAGAATGTGGTGTATAATTTATGTTAAAGTGATGGTACAAAATGCTTCATAATGATTATACAACAAAAATAATTATGACTTATTATTTATAACTATTATTAGTAATACAGTTTGTATTAATTAGTCCAATAGGCTAGAAAAGAAAGAAAATATTGATAATAATTCTCATTAAAATTAGTTTAAATCAAAGTAAGAAATATTAGTAGAAGGTAGTAAGGTGTAAGTGGAAGAGAATGAGAGATAGTGCCAAGGTAGACAGAGGTAGATAAAGGGTCGTGTTGTGTACCTTCTCTATCAGCACTATACCAGAGTTATCAGGTCAACTCAAGCAATTATAGCCAATAGCTCTAAGATAGCCTGATAGCACTTAAACAGGATAACACTTAAACATTTACTAATTTATTTTAATAATGGAGTGACTAGACAGGTGGATGGGTTACCTGTTCCTTAGAGAGAGGAAGCCAGTATAGACAGGGAGTTGCCTTGGTTTTTCTAAACAAATCATCGAGTAGTTTGGCTGGGGCGTCGTGAGTTCCCTTCTTCGTTGAACTTTCCTCGCTACAAACA